>JAWQFJ010002712.1:152744-187263 GCA_034096865.1 Theodoxus fluviatilis | reverse complement strand
CTACTGGTAAGTTGGAGGGAAAACATAGAAATTAGTTTAAATTTCTTCAAATTTTTTATCTTTTCATCCGTAGACAATGTTGAGTCAGAAATAATAAGCTTGGCAGCTCGTCTGTACAGTGATTTAATCTTGTTCAAGTGCACTGCCATAGAGCCATCCCATACAACAGATGCAAAATTAATACGAAACGTCCAGGGTACGAAACGCCTCGCATCGTAAAAAATCCTTCTTTCTCCTTCACCAATGTACAATCTCCTCGAAATTACGTCACGTTATTCGACGTCAAATGATCACGTCACACATTTTGCATTCGGACTCTGTTGTGGCAACACCAACACGTAAAAGAGTCACTTTCTTTTCAAACCTTATTCTGAAAATTTAATACATTCAATCGGACCTAACTTCCAGTAAGTGTGCAAAATGTCAAGGAAATCCGTCCAGTAGTTTTTGAGATATCAGCCGTGAAGTCGGGACTGACAGACACACAGACAGTCAGACAGACAGACAGACAGACTGACAGACAGACAGACAGACAGACAGACAGACAGATAAAGTTGTGAGGACCTCCAGTAAACCTGGAGGGACAATGTTAATATATGTATATAAGACAATAAAGCTTTGCTAATATCAAACATGATATCAACAAATCAGTATAAATGATCCTATAAAATGGTATACAAGGATCATTTACAATGACCATTCAAAGATTATCTCAAACTGCAAGTCGTATGAAGATGATGGAGCTGGTCAGTCAAGGAGGCGGAAGAAACCTCTTGGTTTGGGGACATGTGGACGAAAATTTGACATTACGACATCATATATGCTGGATGAGTGTTGGGATGCCTCCAGTTTATAGGAGGCAAGGGTGGAAGTGATCTGAAGTATGAAAAATTTGGTAATGCATATTCATAGGGTGAAAGGAAAACATTGTTATTAAAAGGTGCCATTTCAGGAGGTGAGAACATTGGATAAGGAATGTTACCATGGTGAGCCTTAGTGAAGGTTTGAGGAGAAGCATGGTGATCTGTGAAGGTTCTATTTTCTTGAGTCATGCCTTATGTGAAAAAGAATATGATTGAACTTTGTCATTTAATTTTAATTTTGAAAAAGGAAACTTAGAAAAGATATTTCAACACTTGTTTCACTAGTTTTTCAGTGGGATTTTTGAGTTCTTTTACTTCAAATTATTTACTTTAAAACAGTCGTTTTAACCATATAAAAAGAATAGGACAACTGTTCATATCCTTTGTACCTAAAACCATTCATCATGACATGATAAATCATGAAGAATCAATAATATAAACATCACTGGTATTTGCAATCTTTTTTATCCAAGTTTTGCAACTCATTTCTAACACGTGCACACAGAAAGTTACTCTGAACATGCCCTTGACCATTTTATCCCTTTCCTGTTGCATTACGGCTGTGCAATTAACATTTTTGCACCTTCTTTCTATGCAGGAATGTGCAGCTGCAAGAATACAATGCCCAAACTGCATGGGAGGGTCATCGTGCTGGGAGCAGGAGACACGGCCTTTGACTGTGCCACATCCGCTCTTCGCTGTGGAGCTTCCCGTGTCTTTGTGATCTTTCGCAAGGGATTCACCAACATCCGAGCTGTGCCTGAAGAGGTAGACAGATGGCAGGACGCCAGGAGAATAAGTAGGCTTTTGTGATCGCACGCAGTGAAGATGTAGAGAGCTATGGTTAGCAGAACAGTAACAAAATTTTGTTGATCAGCAGACTGAAGTTGACTCTCAATTGTCTGTACAGTATGTCATTGCATCTTTGGTCATGCCCTTTCCTAACGAGATGTTTTTATCAATGATGCAACAGTTGCTGCACAATAGATGGAAAAGAATGTCATACAAACACTATAAATCAAGTCTGCCTAAGAGCATGATCATTTCTGCTTATAATAGATTTTTTTTTACATCCATTGTCATCAGTATTTGTGTGTCTGTGAACTTAAATTTTTTGTTATGTCCACTTCTATCAAAATCCTCTCAGCAAACAAGTTCTAAATGTCTGCACTCCAGATGGAAGTGGCCAGGGAGGAGATGTGCGAGTTCATACCCTTCCTGTCACCACGTCAAGTCCTGTGCAAGAATGGACGCCTCTCTGGCTTGGAGTTCGCTCGCACCGAGCAAGACGACAATGGGGAGTGGATGGAAGATGAGGATCAGCTTGTCCGTCTCAAGGCTGACTTCATCATCTCTGCCTTTGGCTCAGGCTTGACTGATACTGCAGGTGAGACATCAGACCAGGCATCTACCATGGCAGTCACGGATGAATGGTTGTTCAGTTGTAGGTGCTTTGTCTAGCAATGCCCGACCTTTTTTTCAAATGTACCAAATGATTATAACTTCAAGTTATGGTGATAGTACTCATTGATCTAATCACAATGCAATTTGAATTTTGGAAATCGGTTAATTAGAACCAAAGTTATGGTAATTCGAAGGCCAAAAATATTTAGTAGGATTTGTGAAGACCCCCAGATTTGGGATGGCACCGGTCGAAACAAGGAAATATTACATTTCTTAGTGTCATTCTTACATTTATTGGAGTATATTCATAAAAATTCACACACCCATGGAAAAAATTCAACCAAATCCAATGGCGCCATCAAAAATGACATAACTTAATTATTATTTGCTACTTTGCATAAAATTTGCATAAATTTAAAGCTTGTTTCAAAATTCTTGAAAGGACACAAAATAATATACAGTATCCTGGCATATAACTTACATTTTATCAATGTACAATAATTCTATCCATGAAAATAAATTTAAAAATATGTAAATTGTGATTACACGAATTTGCATAATTAATTAAATGTGTTCTGATTGGTCGAAATGTAAAACAAGCACAAGTTCGCTAAAAATGAAGCTTTCTCATAATTTTTGACTCACATGCGAAGCAAAAGTGAGTCTATGTACTGAGCCGTGTCGTCCGTCCGTCCGTCCGTTCGGGCGTCCGTCCGTCCGGGCGTAAAAAACTTAAACGTTGGATTTTTCTCGGAGACTATTAAGTCTATCAACACCAAATGTGGCATGATGGTGTATGATGACAAGGCCTCAAAAAACATACATAGTGACTTGACCTTGCTTCAAGGTCAAGGTCACAGGAGCCATAAATGTGGTCTCAAAAACAGTCATTTTTCACATTTTCCCAATTTTCTCCCACGTTATTGAGAATGGCGACCTTAGCTACAAGTGGTATATAGGTCAAAGCAAGCCCTATCTTTTGATACCAGTTTGGTTGACCTTGCTTCAAGGTCAAGGTCACAGGAGCTCTTCAAAGTTGGATTGTATACATATTTTGAAGTGACCTTGACCCTGAACTATGGAAGATAACTGTTTCAAACTTAATAATTATGTGGGGCACATGTTATTTTTAATGTTACTCTGTCTCTTCCATTCTTTCATTGTCTGTTAGTGCATTGTCATTTGAAGTGGACTGTGCATTATTTTGACAACAGTTGAAGTATAAGATGAGAAATTAACAAAATAAAAACTACACATGACATATACAAACATACAGCTTTATTGTGATGGTGTTAATGTTATGAGCACACAAGACACATGTATGACATATCACAAAAGCCTATTTCCTGAAATACAGCCAAACAAAGCATCACCTGGAATTTGTGTGTTGGGCGGGTGGTTATACTCTACACTGTCTAGTGTCTACACTCTACAGANNNTGACTTTTGTTTCTTCTTTTCTTTTCTTTTTTTTCTTCTTTTTTTTCCATTTCTGATTCAATTATGTATGTTATAGTTGGTTTTGTTATTAATATTCTAAATGCCCCCAAGGGTAAAGAATAAATTGTGCCTTGCCTTGACGGGCCTGGCACCCAAACTTGAAAAACTTGAGAGAGAGAGAGAGAGAGAGAGAGAGTGAGAGAGAGAGAGAGAGAGAGAGAGAGAGAGAGAGAGAGACAGACAGACAGACAGACAGACAGACAGACAGACAGACACTAAATTGCCCACCCAAAAACATCTTTAAAAGGGGGGGGGTTTGTCAGTACACTGCAAACTATCTTTTGTGTGTGTGTGTATTGCCTAAGTCACAGTATGAAATCATTTACCTTCAACAGTGGTGGAAGCCCTGGCACCACTGAAGATGAACAGGTGGATGCTGCCAGAGGTGAACCAGGAGACCATGCAGAGCTCCGAGCCCTGGGTGTTCTGTGGCGGAGACCTGGCAGGAGTGGCCCAGACCACAGTGGAATCAGTCAATGACGGCAAGGTGGCTGCCTGGCACATGCACCGCTACCTGCAGGTCTGTAACTTATATTTTGGGGAGTGGGGGGCAGGGGTGGGGGTGATGGTGGTAAGGTCTAGAGTGTGTGTGTGTGTGTGTATGTTTTCAAAAGTAAGAGTGTGAGATTATGTAGATGGATGTATTGGTATATGCGAGTGATCTGGAGGATGAGTAAGGATGTACATGTATGTTTGTATGGTTATGTGGTTATGACCAAGTTAAAATTTTGGTGCAACCGTATAATTTAAAAAATATGCTATCATGTGATTAGAACATTATATCCAATTTATTGATATTAAGCAATATCGTAGTTGTTGTTCTATTCAGAATTTATACTGTAAATATGGTCAGCTTTTTGATTGTGATTATTATATTACATAAATAAAACAAGAGAGCTTTCGGACAGTACAAACCTCCACCAAGGCAGCCAAAGCAATGGAGATTATCAAATTACAGTGGCATAGAAAGATCAGTAATGATGTCTAGAATTTCAATTTACTGATGCGATGAAACACGGCAATGTAGAGATTTAAATCGACAAAACTGATAAAATTCAAGGTGAATATATAATGAGGTCTCCTGTAAGTCTACTGTAATACTGATCATTACAAAAGTTATCATCAACCATCAGAGATCCTTTCCCTGTCTCCTGGGCATGTTCCTATCTGTTTCCTCCAATGTCTCCAGTCCCTTGCGGGGCTGGAGGTTCCAGTGGAGCCCTCCCTGCCGCAGTTCTTCACACCTATTGACAGTGTGGACATCAGTGTGGAGGTGTGTGGCCTCAGGTTCCCCAACCCTTGGGGTCTGGCCTCTGCCACGCCCACCACCAGCTCCACCATGATTCGCCGCGCCTTCGACGCTGGCTGGGGCTTTGCCCTCACCAAGACCTTCTCTCTGGACAAGGTGAGGTTTAGTTGCCAAGGAGTTTGGCTCATATCAGAAATCAGTGGCACATTACACTAGGAAGATTTCAAGATATTGCAAGGAAAAGGCTAGTGTCAGAATGTGTCGATATGGTGAAAGAAGATGTAAAGGCAGTCAAAAGTTTGACTCTTGTTGTCACTGGCCTATTAAGCAATGCACCCCATAGAGATGGGTGGATGGATGGAACTTTACAGACTATCAGCATTGGTAGGCTATTTAAGGCAAGTGATAATGAAATATGTTAGAATTGGTAAACATAACATCAAATCAAACCAAGTCAGGATTTCTCTAGCTATTCACTTCTTACAAAAGAAATCAGAGAGACATGACAAAGATTGAAAATTGAAAGTTTGTCTTCCAAAAGTGTTCCTGTGCTTTGTGTCTATAATTGACCAGAAATGAGTTTCAGCTGGACAGTTTTCACATATACACATTGCGTTTGATGGTTTCTTGTTCATAGGTAGATTTTTACACACACACACACACACACACACACACACACACACACACACACACACACACACACACACACACACACTGTCACTCACTCACACATACACACACACACACACACACACACACACACACACACACACACACACTCACACACACACACACACACACACACACACACACACTCACTCACTCAATCACTCACTCACACACTCACACATACACACATTCACTTTTCTTATTATTATTATTTGGGGGGATGGGGATGTTTGTTGGAAGGAATGTATTGGATTTCATGTTTTTCACTCTCCATTACATTATTCATAATGCTTTAGAATATTGCCTATGTTTGCCACGGCCTTATGCCTTTAAGGAATGTATTCATTGCAAACAAGTTCTTACTGCATAGGAGTTGTCTCCCTTGCAAAGGAGTCCATCTGGACGTGACTTTGCCTTTCCAGGACATTGTCACCAACGTGTCTCCACGCATCGTGCGCGGCACCACATCAGGCCATGTGTATGGACCTGGCCAAGGCTCCTTCCTCAACATTGAGCTCATCAGCGAGAAAACAGCTGCTTACTGGTGTCGCAGTATCACGGAGCTCAAGAAAGATTTCCCAGATAAAGTGAGTCAGTAGTGTCTACCTTCAGTTTTGTTTTATACTTTGTTTCTCCGTCAGATGACTGTGTCTGACTTTATAACGTTTTTCCTTCACTGTCAAGGATATGACTTTATTTTGCTTTTGTTTTTGCAGCATGGTATGTAATTTTCTCCTATTTTTGGTCTTGTTTTCCTAACTTGTCTTCAGTGCCCTCTTTGTATACATGTACTAGAATGAGGTTTTCTCTTTCCATTCCAGATCCTGATTGCTAGCATCATGTGCGGCTATGACAAAAATGACTGGACAGAACTGGCACAAATGTCGGAGGTACGGGGAAGGATATTCCAACCTTGTGATCATGCTGTGTTTTGTTCTCCTACCGAGATAAGTGAACCAGGACAGTGGACCAGGACATTTCAGGGCTTTCATCCTGTGAATATTCACATATCACTCTGTAAGAAAGGCTTTGATTTGAGCTAGATTATCTACTGAAGATTTTGGCATGGGAGATAGATATTCATGTGGGTTAAAATTGATTGCCAGCTGTGGACAGACAATTTTGAAACTGATACAAAATGTCAGGATGAGCACTGACATAACAAAAATTCAAGTTTCTCAGTATTCAGCTATGTTGCAAAGGTGTTTGGGGGTTTTAAAATTGTGTTTATCCCTTCAGGTTTACTGGAGGTCCTCACAGCTTTATCTGTGTGTCTGTCTGTGTGTCTGTCCGTGTGTCTGTCCGTGTGTCTGTCCGTGTGTCTGTCCGTGTGTCTGTCTGTGTGTCTGTCTGTCAGTCCCGATTTAACGGCTGATATCTCAAAAACTACTGGTCGGATTTCCTTGACATTTTGCACACTTCTTGAAAGTTAGGTCCGATGGAATGTGTCAAATTTTCAGACTCACGGTTTGAAAAGAAAGTGACTTTTTAACGTTTTGGTGTTGCAAAGAAGGCAAGGGACGGAACTCTGTCCCGACTCAAGGGAAATTTTGGCATGTGTGACGTGATCATTTGACGTCGAATAACGTGACGTAATTTCGAGGAGATTGGACATTGGTGAAGGAGAAAGAAGGATTTTTTTATCCCTCCAGGTTTACTGGAGGTCCTCACAGCTTTATAGATTAGCTCACTCGGTAGCGCGTCAAATATTTTTTTGTCGCTGGGACATGCTTGGTTGTAGGGGATGCGAGTACGAGTTCGAATCCGCACAGAAGCTTTAAAAAAAATATGTGTATGGTAGAGAGAGAGAGAGAGAGCCACCCCACCCGTTGTTGTACACGTGAGAGGTTGCGGGTTCGAACCTTACCTTTTTTTCCCCTCTTTTCTCGAGAGGTTGCAGGTTCGAACCCGATCTTTTGTTGTTGTTGTTTTTGTTTTTTTTAAAATGCCAAATCCTGGAGGTTCAGCATCAGCGGTTTTTATTAGTTTGTTTACTTTTTTCTTTCTTTTCTTCTTTGGACACTAAGGTCAGACATAACTGTTTGATCCTTGTAACCTCTGTTGGTTGTGGGTAATAGCTGATTCACCGTCTTCCTACATGATTTGTTAAAGGCAAATATTAGGAAAGTAGAGACCTCACTTGGTCTTACTCTAAGCTCCAGTGATTTTGTAGTTGATGGTCTTGCATAACCTACAAAGGCTGATAGACTGTAAAGTTCCTTCCATTCCATTCATTCATTCATTCATTCATTCATTCATTCATTCATTCATTCATTCATTCATTCTTTCTTTCTTTCATTCTTGCTTGTAGAAAGCTGGGGCTGATGCCATAGAGCTCAACCTGTCCTGTCCTCATGGCATGGGAGAGCGAGGCATGGGGCTGGCCTGTGGGCAGGTAAGTACATGGGGATCACCACTGATGTGTCTGTAGAAGGCTGCTTTTAGTCTCAGTACTGAATCTCAAACAGTAACATGAGGTCCACCTAGAGGTGGGTAAGTGCATTCTCACCACCACTATTGTCTGTCAGACTGTCTTTTAATTACAGTTTTCTATCAGTTCTTACAGGTGAGTATCAAATCTCAAACAGTAATAATAGACAAAAACCTCTGTGTATATAGGTCTTTCATTTAAAGTGTTGAAGATATTTTTGTTTGAATTGTTTGTCAGATGTAAGGAGAAAAGGTTCATAAAATAATTTCAGGAAAGGCCCATAGGTGAGATAGCTCCTTCTCTGCATACTATATCATACTATATGCTTTATGTAAGTAGTAAAAACAATTGTTTTGAGGAAATTGGCTTTCCCCAACACTTATTTTGAATCTTATATCAGTATCCGTTGACAAATTAATTTTATTCAACCATCACTTCACTCGCATACACACACACACATGCACACGCACACGCACACGCACGCGCACTTTTACTGTGTCACTTAAAGTCTTTGTGTAGTGACAGGTGACAAGGTTCCATACTCACCATCTGTCTTTGTGCCAGGACCCAGAGATGGTCGAAAACATCTGCCTGTGGGTGAGGGCAGCAGTCAAGATTCCATTTTTTGCCAAGCTGACTCCCAACGTCACCAGTATCCACACCATAGCAGAGGCTGCCAAGAATGGTGAGTGTGGAGAGGAGACTGCATTCACTACTGGTGTCTCTTTCTTTAGGGAATGGCATCTGGCTTGTTTGATTCACTGAGAAATGTCTAATCAAAGGCAACCTTGTGATTCTTTCTCAATTTCATGTGCATCAAAGCTTTGTTCTCCACTATGGCATACAGTTTACATAAGATACCCCATCCTGCCATATTCACTCCCTTGCCTCTGTTTCTGCACCATTCCTAGCTGCTGATGAGGGGGTGAGCCCTCTCTCACATTTGTCTCTTTGAAGTAATCCTTCAGAATCTGTTGCAAGATCATCACATGATCAGTGAATTGAGATCAGTGAGTTTGAGTAGGCAAAGGCAACAGAGACTCCACCCCTTCAGTGGTGGCTTGGGGTGGTATTGGAGTGGCAGCAAAGGATTGAGTATCATAGTACACGTATATGGCACCATATGTCTGTGATTCATTCATTTATGAAAACGTTTGGTGTGGTCATATTATCTGGAACATATCTTGTTTTTTGTTACCATAGTCATAGCATAAAGAAAGATTATTGCTTTTTTTTTTAAAGAGTATTCTGGAACATACATTTTTTCAGCTTTGTAATTTCCTTTGAATGTAAAGTATCACAATTATCAGTGTAATTTTTCATTTTGAACCAGTATGCAAGTAGTCAGTTGAATGGATAGAATGTGAGTGGTTTCACATCTTTAGTAGTATTTACCACTTGTGTAAGTCATACCTCTTAGAGTATTTAATACTAAGATATAAATCAATATGTCATAATCAAAATGCAAAATACAGAATCATGAAAATGTAAATAGTGAATTATTATTGTTTGAGATAAAGCATTATCTCAAAATGCATGGTCCGCACTAATTGACCTATTTTCCAAAAAGTGTCCAGCTAGTTCCACTGGATTTTCCCATGCAGAGTTACATATTTGTTATTTCTACAATTCCAGGTAAGGCTGATGGCGTGACTGCCACCAACACAGTCTCAGGGCTGATGGGTCTCCGTAGCAATGGGGAGCCGTGGCCGGCTGTGGGGAAGGAACATCGCACCACCTATGGGGGCGTGTCTGGAAATGCCATCCGACCCATTGCACTGCGTGCAGTGTCCGACATTGCGAAGAAGCTCCCTGGCTTTCCCATCCTTGCCACGGGTGGCATTGACTCCGCTGATGCTGGCCTTCAGTTCCTACATGCAGGGGCTGCTGTGCTGCAGGTGGGTCTTGCAGGGGAACTGATGTGCATGGATGATAAATTGGGGCTGGTCTTTGCCATTTGTTTACTGTTGGTTTTCTTGGTCTGTGACACTAGCAGGACTAAAATGGGAAGACATGAGTAACTGGTTGCACTTCGAGCCACTTTGTTCAAATGGCCGGGGAGATTTCCTTGGGAAAGCAGAAAGACCTACAAAGTAGGAAACATGCTTGGTTCATAAATGTGACGAGCCACGACAAAACCAGTGCTAAGTCGCGCGGCACTATTTTGCGCTACGACTGATGAAAATAGATTCTACATGGTTCAAACTATCATGCCAGTAAAGGAAACATTTTGAAGAATTATATTTTGATGGTAAAATAAAGACTTTTGTGTTATGTATTGTTTCAAAAGCTCCCTGTAATTAGCGTTAATTGCCTCATTTTAGCCGCAATAAACACACCTAAACCCTTGCAGAACCCCTTCATGTTATATACCGTTAGAAAGGCCGCTCTCTCGGCGTTCCCGCTCTGTGGATTTCGAAGAAAAATAAGGTCAGCTATTTTTGGAAACGGAGTTTGAAATACCGTTGCTAAGGTGTTTAATGTCTGAAGAGAGTAAATCTTCTGAGACCGTTTTTTAAAAATGACCGCTGCTTCAGTACCCAACTTGAAATGCCTGTAACTCCTATTCTAATTAACTCACATTGTTCATTCTTATATCAAAACAAACAGAAATGAATGCAGAATTCAAAAGTATTAAAACCCCATTTTGTCCAAAAATGGACTTAGCACTGGTTTTGTCGTGGCTCGTCACAAATTAAGATATTGAAGATCAGGTGATGAAAAGATTATTAATCCCTTATCCTGGTAGTTGTGGCATATGCTGTGAGATTGAAAGTAGGCCAACACCAGCTACCTGCTGGATAAACTTTGAGATCAAGAGTGGGCCAAGCTTGCCAGTTTTGCTTTGGAAAAATTACCACAAAAGTCAGCACAGTAATGTCTCAAAAACCCTCACATGGATTTGTTCTTTGTTCACTTTTGAGTATTTCTGGTAAAGATAATTTCAGTTATGATGCCAGGGTATGGGTAGTTTTGTTTTCATTGTGTTCTATTATAGAAGCCTACAAATTCTGATAGGCTGTAAAACCCCTTTCATTTTCATCTTCGTATTGTGTCAAACTTGCCCCTTTTGCATGTGTACATAAATCAATATTCTGCATGGTAATATGACTGAAATGATGATAAATAATAAGGGAAAATGTTTCAGAGTTGTATCATCAAGGGTTTGTTCAATGTATTCTATGTCCTTGATGTCAGAGAAGCTTTCATCAATGATGGCATCAGAAGGCCAAGTCTTATTTCTTTTTTCGTTTCTGTTCTGCAACAGGTGTGCAGTTCCATCCAGAACCAGGACTACACAGTGGTGCAGGACTACATCCTGGGCTTGAAGACACTGCTCTACCTGCAGAGTCTGGAGGGCTTTGACACATGGGAGGGACAGAGCCCCCCCACCCCCCGCCATCAGCAGGGCAAGCCCGTCCCCCGTGTGGCTGACATCATCGGCAAGGTCAGATCCAGAGGACAGATGAAAGAGCCTGAACAAGGAAAGTGTCCTTGTGACTAGTCTCCTTTTTCTCCTGCTCCTGCTTTCCCCCTGTGTGTTCGGGGCAAGAATTGACCCACCGCGTCTCCCTACGCGGTTTGTAAGAGGCGAATAACTAGGGACACCGTGACTGGATTACGTTAACTCTAAACTGATCCAGTGATTTTTGTGCTTAATGGCCTTACATAGCCTACAAGGCTGATAGGCCGTAAAACACCATCCATCCATCCGTCCATCCATCCTGCTCCTCCTGCTCCTGCTCCTGCTCCTCCTCCTCCTGCTCCTGCTCCTGCTCCTGCTCCTCCTCCTGCTCCTGCTCCTGCTCCTCCTCCTCCTGCTCCTGCTCCTCCTCCTCCTCCTCCTCCTCCTCCTCCTCCTCCTGCTCCTGCTCCTGCTCGTCCTGCTCCTGCTCCTGCTCCTGCTCCTCCTCCTCCTTCTCCTTCTGTTGAGTATTGCACCATATGTTTCCATACTGGGTACCAGTTTTATGTTTCTCTTATTTGATCTTTTGTACTTTTCTTTGTTGTAATTGCATTCTAATGACTAATTCTTCTTTGTGAATGTGTACAGAGCACTCACATCCCCAAAAATTGGTGTGTGTCGTGAGCATGTGTTAGGAGAATGCTTAAATTTACTCTGTGAATTGTAGATATATTTTGCCAGTAGATCTGTTCCTAAATGTAGATTAGATGTGACTTTATCACTGAAAAAGACATTTCAAGTTCTGAATTTAAAAACCTGTGCTTTTGTAAGCTTATGGCTTTATTTTATTCTGCAGCCCATACCACACTTTGGACCCTACAAGAAGCAGCGAGAGGAAGTGCTGGCAGAGATTAAGAAGAAGATGGACTTGCTGGCAGAGCGAGAGAGACCTGATCCTGTCAGACCAGCAGCTAAACCCCAGAAACCTGTGCCTAGAATCAAGGTAGGTAACTTCAGGTCCATGCAGGGTTGCCTCCCCTTTGGCCGCTATTTCCCGCTAGTGATTTGCATGTTATGAATAGACACTTTGAGTTAATATCTAGTGGCATTGATTTAATGTTCTGTTGTTTAAAGCTTCAGTTGCAGAAGGGAATTAATACCATTAGTCTTAACATTTTTAGCTTGATAGCACATGCATGGTTTTATGCTGTTTTCGTCGATTGAAAAGGACTTTTATTTACTCTCCCTAGAAATAATTTAAGTAGATGCTCTTCATAGATTATTTCCTTGCTTTGTTATACAGTAAAGGAAATTCTACTTCGTATTGCAATACTGGGGAAGCTGCTTGCTATGTACAGTAAAGGAAATTCTACTTTGTATTGCATTATTGGGGAAGCTGCTTGCTATGAACAGTAAAGGAAATTCTACTTCGTATTGCAATACTCAGGAAGGTGCTTCCTATGTACAGTAAAGGAAATTCTTCTTTGTATTGCAATACTGGGGAAGCTGCTTGCTATGTACAGTAAAGGAAATTCTACTTCGTATTGCAATACTGGGGAAGCTGCTTGCTATGTACAGTAAAGGAAATTCTACTTCGTATTGCAATATTGGAGAAGCTGCTTGCTATGTACAGTAAAGGAAATTCTTCTTTTTATTGCAATACTGGAGAAGCTGCTTGCTACGCAAAAATGGCTGACTGTGTGCTTGACTGCAGGACATGATTGGCAGAGCCCTGGACATGATCACCACCTACAGCGACCTGGACAACATGCAGCAAGTGGTGGCTCTCATTGATGAGGTGAGTAGCTGTGACTGGGACTGCAGTGATATTGATGACAATGGTGGTGGTAATAATGATTGATTGATTGATTGATAGATTAAACTTTATTTTTCAAGGGAAATATGTGAATTAGGCATAACTGCCTATCTTACATCCAGCCCTTGATAAAACAAGAAAACAAACAAACAAATCCAATCCCATCCCCCACCCCTACCCACCCACCCACCCTCTATCCCACACAAAATTCACACAATAACAACAGATTACAATCAATTCATGGTAACGAAATACCACGTTGAAAATAGCCACAAAGTGAATTTAGATTAAGATGAAAGTATCTAGGATGACTGCATAAGAAAAGTGTGTAGTTTCAATTTAAATTTTTCTAAATATTTTGCAATTTTTAGAAAATTGGATAGTGTGTTCCACATACAGACCTGTTTATACTACACATTGAGCGTAGTAAACTACAAATTTGCATAATATACTACGCAACTACGCAAGTCTATTGTTTTCTATGCAAACGGTATTGTTTCGGCTACGCATATCACAATCCGCAATTTTCATCATCTCGCTTGACCGATTTATTTTCCGATCCATTTTTTCGGCCGGAAGTCGTTTGCTGCGTGCAGCACGTATAGGGCCCGCGGGCGTTGCGTTGTAGCTTGTTAGTGCCGAATCGGCTTCTCCAAGCGAATACTGGGCACAACTGAACGCGTTAGGCCTACTGCCAACCCACGTGCGCTTTTCAAGACAATGGGTGAACTTAGAGCACACAAAACTGAAGATGAGAACTGTGAAGAAAATGACTCCGAAATGCCACTAACCAAAAAGAAGACGAGCAAAGTGCCGAGCCAAGTCTCTCTGCCGAAATATCATGAGAAATACCCATGCCTTGTCACTTCGTGGAAAGGAAAACAATTTGCTCATTGCACTGTCTGCGACTACCATTTTTCCGTCAGCCACGGTGAGAAGTTTGATTGTACCCGTCATGTGAATAGTGTATCCCACAAGGAAGTGGACCAAGTGAGTCAAGCGAAAGGCAAGCCGAAACAAAAGAAAATGGATTTTTTGTGAAGAGAGGTGCCGACAAGGAGGCAGAGGACCAGGCAAAAAAGACTTTTGAAAGATCTGTCACTAAGGCGGAGGCCATGATCTGTCACATCATTAGTAAAGGTGTTGATGGCTTTCCACACCCAAGCCGTATCCTTATTTTCTTCTATAATCCTTTGAAAATATTCTTTTTTAGCTTTTCTTACCAGACTCTTAACAAAATAACACTGTTTTTGTAAGCTGGGAAATCTCCATTTTTTCTTAATAATCGATCTCTCACAGTCATTGCTAACATTACATCCTTTGTCATCCATGGTGGAAGCGTTGGATGACGTACACGTTTCTTTTTCATAGGAGCATGTTCGTCAATAACTGATAGGAAAAGACTATACCAAAGATTCAGTGCATTGTTAGGGTTCGCAACATTAACTACACTATAAAATGGAGTATTCTGTAAAGCTAAGCAGAACGTGTCTATATTAAAATTCTTGAAAGATCTGTAATGTATGTAGGTGTGGTGATCTTTCCTACACGTAGGAGCTCTGGAATGTAGAGAGCATACTATTGGATAGTGATCACTAATACCTACAATGTGTGACCATACATCTTTCACAATACAACTGTTTGTGGTATATAGATGATCTGTCAAAGTTGATGTTGACTGTGTGACTCTTGTTGCAGTTTGAACTAATTGTGTGAGACCAAAAAGAACAATGGTAGAATCCCATGCACAATTCTTTTTGAAATAATCAATATTGAAATCGCCCAACAGAACCACATTTTTTTTAAGGTACAAACTTTGTCCATCATTTTTACAAATTCATGGCAAAACAGGTGGCTACTATGAAATTATATATAGTGAATTTGTTTATGTCACTAGTAATATAGGGATAGGTATTTTTTTGTCAGAGTATTTTCTTGATTCATAGTCCATACCAATCTGGACTATTTGACTGCTGATGAG
Organism: Theodoxus fluviatilis; assembly: GCA_034096865.1. Classification (NCBI taxonomy): domain Eukaryota; kingdom Metazoa; phylum Mollusca; class Gastropoda; order Cycloneritida; family Neritidae; genus Theodoxus; species Theodoxus fluviatilis. Next base: position 171,945 of record JAWQFJ010002712.1, on the reverse strand, counting down.
ATCTGTCTGCTTGTAGGAAACTGCTGATTTTAGTCTCTTTATTAAAAACGTTATGGAATTCATGTAAACACTCCGTTATCCTTTGCAACATCAGCACTCTTCATGAAAAGACATTGGGCGCGTTTGTTAGTCAAGTGGCTCATCTTGATGGCTAGTCGAGGGCGAGTGAGACGCACCTACGGCTAATGAGCGAGAAACATAGGCAACGCCTAGCCCTCGAGATTCTCTGCCGAACAAACATGCCCATTATCATACTGTTCATGATTGGTTCATGTAATTATGCATCAGTACCTGCTTCCTCATGCAATTGAATCTTAGTCTGTCTTCCCTAAAGACAAAACAAAAGCATGTCCATTGCTGTGTGTTTGTTACGGTTCAGCTATTATCCCATTTTCTATATTGTTTTAAGGTATTCGCCCATGTCAATGTTTTGGCGGGAACAAGCCTAAGCTTTGCAATTTGAGACCAGTTTGAAAGATTAAAGATTTTATTATCAGTTGGCTCTGAGAATGTCGTCATGAGCAGATGTATTTTGAGCAGCTCCGTGATAAGGTGAAACACGTTAAAGAAATTCTTCAAGTCCTCCCCCTGACCATCTGAAAGGTTGTGCCAAGAACATTGTTTTTCCTGAATGAAGACCAAGCCTTCGCCGGACTATGAAGCCAAGTTCGTCACATGGAAAGTTCATCGTGGGTGCACTTGAAAAGTTCGTGTTTGATCGGGCAAGTGTGTGAGCCCGCCGTGTCTATGGCCTCTTTCCTCTCATCTCGAGGTAGCGCCTTGAGAGAGTGTGTACTTGTGAATGCCCATTCCTGAGTGGATATCGTTTTTGGGCAGAAGTTTTTGTCGATGGAGATTGGAGAACAGTCTTCGCTCATCTGCTTGAACTTGTGAGTAATTGGGTCAATTTTGGTTTCGGGTCAGTGGAATTAACCCTCTACCTTTTCAGTTACAGAGAGTAGACTGACAGAATTGATTGATATTTTCATTCATATTGCATTTAATTTGATTTCACTCATGATTAAGTCTGATTAAAGAATTTTTTTAATGAACATTGTCTCACGTCATGCGAGCATGAGATGAGAGTGAATGAAGTAATTATCCCGCCCTCCACGAGTGATATCCCTAGACATGAAAGCAGAAAGAATTAGAGTGAATTGTGTGTGAGTGTGGAGGGAGATGATAGTGTTTTTTTACAAAGTGACATGTATGCTCCCACTGCTGCAGAAGCAGCCACATTACCTCCCTTGCAGGAGTAATTTGACCTTGCACAAACAACCAAGTAAGCTAATAAACATACCTTTTCTAAAAGTTGGATGTGACGTAGTGGTTCCACCGGTCAGCATTAGTGGGAGATGGTTAGGTGCAGTGGTTCAGTCCCTGCTTGGGATGACGGGACTGCTACTGTCACCATTCCGCTGTGTAGGTAGAAGGCAGGGATTGACACAACTCGTCTCTATGATTCATACTTACTTTACTTACTTACGCCTTTGACCCCTCCTGGGGCATAGGCCGCAAACAAGGGTTCTCCAGCCATCCCGATCCTGAGCAATCTTTTCCAACTGTCCCCAGGAGGGGCCTGTTCTCTTTACATTGGCGTCCAGGTCTCGGCGCCAACTGTTGCGAGGTCTACCTCTCTTTCTCTTCCTGGGACTTGCTCACATCCTTACCACCTACCTTTCTTCCTTCCTTTCTTCCTTCCTTCCTTTGTTCATTCATTTGTTCATTCATTCATTCATTCATTTATTCATTCAATCTGTACAGGATATGTGCATCAACTGTGGCAAGTGCTACATGACCTGCAATGACTCGGGCTATCAGGCCATCGAATTTGACCCCCAGACGCACCTCCCTCGAGTGACTGAAGACTGCACTGGTGAGTCAAGATTTTTCAAACACCACCATGTGAAGTGGGGTTCAGAATAGACCCACCATAGGCTTGTTCAGGAGGTGCAGCGCTGCACAGTGCTGCACGTGTTCCACTCCTGAACAGCAAGTTTGGGGCGTGATTCACTCAGCGCTGAGCAGCGCTGTGCATCACAGATCCGAGGTGATTCACACGATTTTGAAAATGGCGTCTTTGATCCCGCACTGGCCGTCGATGCATAAAATAACCCTCAGAAACATCATTTTTGGACTGTAATGGGCTTTATTTGCCCCAAGCGCTCATTATGTGCGAGTAATGGCAAGTAAGGATGACACAGTAGTGGACTTTATTCATGCAGAATACATTTTAACTTACATAAACGATGTCTGTGGCAAAGAAAACACTTTCTTAGCGTCTAGCAACACAACATGCGGATTTACCTCCCCTTTAACAAGTGAAGCGCTTCACTAAATCTGTAGGTGTTCAGGAGAGGCAAAGAGCGCTCAATTGCCAACATGAAGCGCTCATGCAGCGCTTTGTACTCCTGAACCAGCCTCATGTCTCACTGTGTGATTCATCAGAGATGAATATCTACAGAAATGGAGACTCAACTTGATCTAACCAGCTCTAACGACTTTGTTGTCATTGACCTTTCATAGCCTGCAAAGACTGAAAAGCTGTAAAACTTCTTCATTCAAATATTATTTCTTTTCAGATATGCCTACATTTCATAAAAGTAAGAAAAGAAATAACTGTAGTTGCATTTTGATCAGTTCAGTTGTATTTTTATTATGTTCATTTTGGTTATGTATTTGAAAATCCTTCTAGCCCAGTCACCTCAAGGTTCCTGCATCCTGGTTTCTAGTTCCCTTGGACTTCTGATGCTGTAGGAATGACAGTATGGTCTCCACACTAGGGAGAAAAGTGTATGGTTTAGAACACATAAGGAATCACAATATTGAGGCAATTGTAAGATTATTGTACTATGTCTTTCTCTTTCTCCTTTTAAAATTAATATAATTTTTTTTTAAATTTATTTATTTATTTATTTATTTATTTATTTATTTATTTATTTATTTATTTATTTATTTATTTATTTATTTATTTATTTATTTATTTATAGTCATAAATGCTTTCTGGCGTGCATTGAGGTCAACCTGTTAGATGCAGTAGGACAGATCAGAATAATGTGAGTTACACATGCATGGCAATCTTATTGCATTGCAGGTTGTACTCTGTGTGCTTCGGTGTGTCCCATCATTGACTGCATCACGATGGTGAAGAGGATGACGCCCTACACTCCCAAGAGAGGTGTTCCCCTGGGCCAGGCCATCCCAGTCAGCAAGCCCACCATCCTGCAGACCAACTGAGTGGAATGTCTTCTTGAAGACTCAGAGGGCTGAAGATCAAACAGGGTTGACTTCCTATGTACCTCTTTACCTCTAAATTGCCCATGAGGATGTGAGAAATGGGGATCTAGCCAGGGAGAAACGCTAGGGCTGCCTAAGTCTCTAGTTCCCTAACCTTAGCAATTCTAGTGAATGATGTGATCGACTGCTGTTTGAAATACAGCCTCATATAAATAACCTGGATCCCTTTTGGAGGTTTTTGTATCAAAGCAGGGAATCCTGACATGTTTGGTTGGTTACTTTGATTGATTTGATCATGTTTTCGTTGGTCTTTTCAAGAATTCTGGAGATATTGAGCAATGTAATAGATATTTCTAAGGAAATGTTTGGAGTTGTATATGTTTTTGTGTTTACATACTCCATTAAATGGGATGCTATCCAGTTGTTAGTGCTATTGGAGTAATGAGTTTAGCATTTTTATTTCATACTCTTTGAAAGGGTATTTTTCTTCAGGTATCTAAGAATGCCAGAGAAAGGACAGGCTTTGTTGATGAACATATGCTGTGTTGACATTTTTTTAACAAGACTATTAAAACTGAGTCATTACTTTGGTTACTTGAGAAGCCCAGTTCTTATTTTTCAGGTATGTTAGTATCATTTTATTCAAATTGTTTTAATAAGATTAATTTATTATTGATAAATCAGTTGGTTAGAAAATAATTCCAAAGGTTAGGGACATTGGTCCTTGGTCAGGAATTTTACACTTGTGCCTTGGAAAGAAATACTTTTCTGATAATCATGATGATGATTTGTTATTGTCGTTGGTGCTGTTGTTGTTGCTGCTGCTAGTTGCATATGGTGATGCAAATATTATATAATTTTTGGAGGCTCCCAGATTTTTGTGGGAAGACACTTTTCCTTGCAAAAGATGTGAATGCAAACAGTCTGCTTTCAAACAGTACATTTTGAGCACTTTTAGTCTGCCATGGCTTGAACTTTATATACATTTTTTTTAAAGAAATGGCAAAGTGTGGGATGCCAACGGCATCAACATGAGCTTGGTGCTTCTTTTTCTTCCTCTTCTTCCTCTTCTTCTTCTTCTTCTACCTCTTCTTCTTCTTCTTCTTCTTCTTCTTCTTCTTCTTCTTCTTCTTCTTCTTCTTCTTCTTCTTCTTCTTCTTCTTCTTCCTCCTCCTCCTCCTCCTCCTCCTCCTCCTCCTCCTCCTCCTCCTCCTCCTCCTCCTCCTCCTCCTCCTCCTCCTCCTCCTCCTCCTCCTCCTTCTTCTTCTTCTTCTTCTTCTTGTGCTCCTCTTTATGCTGTTTATTCTCCCCTGCCTTTGCTGGTGCTGCATCAGAGCCTAGATCAGTGGTTAGAGCATTTGGACACTAACTGAAAGGTCAAGGGTTCAGGCTCTACCTGAGGTTCAAAGCTTTCTTTGTTTCCTGCAAGGTTCTGGTTCTGTATTGGAAATTTGCTTGGTGCTAGTACTTCATCTTTTTGTCCTACTCCTCTACCTGTTGTTTTGCTCTTCTGGCTCTGCTCATAGATAAGGTCAGTACATGGTTTAAGGTTATCAAAGAACAGTCCCATTTTGTTCATGCTTTATTTTACGAAAAGTCATAATACCTTTAGAGCTTGTGACTTGCAGACATCAGAGTTTGATGTATTGCATGACAGATTATTATGAAGGCTTTGTATGTAGTAATCGTGTTTTGCATTTGTGTTGACTCATCTTGTAATGGTGGTGGAAGGTAACTTTGAGAAGTATTGTGATGGACAGTATTGATAGGAGATTCACTGCTTGATATTGATTGTACAAGTAATTTGCTATTGAATTTCCTATGGTATTATTGAGAATTTTTATTTTGAAATATATATTCATACAGAATTAAAAGTAATTTTAATTGTAAATTTTTGTGGTATTATCTTTACATTGCAACAGTTTTGAGAAAGCGGGGTTTCTCTGGGACATCAGTATTGTGAATACCAGACCATGGGCGCGTTTGCTAGGTGTAGAATCTCGAGATTCTCCCTCGACGGTTAGTCGAGGGAGAGCGAGATGCTCCTACAGCTAAAAAAAGGCCTATCATCAACTGGCAAGGCAGAAGTCCAAGAGCATTCTGTGAACCCGAGTCAGTAGGCGAAGTCTCTAGTTTACTAGAATGGTCCAAGAGAACATGACTACGTCCTGGCGCCAGAGTCGGTGAAGAAGTTGCCGATAGACGAAATAACTGACGATACAGATGTCACATCAGTTTTTCACTTGATAGAACAGACCATGGTGTCATTTTGAATGGCACGGGAACTTTTTCTACAAAAAAAGCAACCCGGGTTCAACTGTAAACAATTTTCTCGAAAGTGTTAAGCCTCGTTTCATTTCGATCAATTCAAGGGACATAATTCATAGGGGGAGGGGCCGCTATTGCGGAGGGCCGCTATTGCAGGATTTTTTTTTAAAACAAAAGTTCTTAGACAATTTTGATTCTTTTGTCCTAAAACGGCCAAAAAACCATAACAGTTTTGTTACTTTTTTAACTTAGAATTTTTTTAGTTTTTTTTTCTATTACAGAGGGCCACTATTGCGGGATATTTTAAACAAAAGTTCTTAAGGCCATTTTGATTCTTTTGTCCTAAAACGCATTAAAAAAACATATAATTTTTGTTACATAAAAAAACTGAAATATTTCGGACCTCTATTGCGGGATTTTTTGGTCAAAAGTTCTTAAGGCCATTTTGATTCCCGCATTGTGCGTCGACGCTTTGTCTAGGCTAGAATGAATATCCGAGACAAGGGAGTGACGTTGTTTCCTATGGTCTTAGCCGCGGAAGCGCGCTTTGTGCTTTGATGGAGGGAGTGACGTTGTTTCCTTGGATTTTAGCCGCGAAGGCATGCTTTGTTCTTTGATGCAGGAAGTGACGTTGTTTCCTCTGATCTTGGCCGATAGGGTCGCCGAGAGAGAGAAGACTAATTAGGAAGTGTGTGTGTTTTATCAATAACTGGTGAAGCTTTATATTCTAACTCCATCCCACGTTTGACTCTCAATGGGTGGTCCCTACGCCCTAACTCCAGGGCCCGACGCTGATGTTGGACACAAACGTTACAAAAGTAACGCGTCCGGGTTTAGGTGAAACTCCCCGAACAGGCTAAGTCAGTCAGGCGGGGTGGCGGGTGCGGCCTAGGCTGAGCGCTATTGGTAAAACCCGAAAAAAAATCTAAGTTTTTTTTTTAAGTAACACAAATTTTCTGTTTTTTTTTAGGCGTTTTAGGACAAAAGAATCAAAATGGCCTAAAAACTTTTGTTAAAAATATCCCGCAATAGCGGCCCCGCAATAGAAAAAAAAAAACGAAAAAATTTCAAAGTTAAAAAAAAAGTAACAAAACTTTTATGCTTTTTTAGGCGTTTTAGGACCAAAAAAAATATAAATTGCCAAAGAACTTTTGTTTTTAAAAAAATCCCGCAATAGCGGCCCTCCGCAATAGCAGCCCTCCGCAATAGAGAGCCGACCCCATACATAGAGCGTACGTGTACGGTGTTGCGTGTCTGCAAGCGATACAAAAGTATTATATCGGCAGTGTATGTCCAGAAATAACCTATACACCTACTCCTCAAAATATAGGCTACAAATGAACACTCGGAACAGCAAATACTTCCGTGTACGTACACTTTTCCATTCTCGGACCCTGAGGAGCACATTACAGAATGCCGTCTATCAGCGGCATCCCAATTGGCACGGTCTCCCCCATTTTAGTACATTCGGGCCTGTACAGCAGGAAGCATCGAGGGAGCTCCAGAGCTCCCTCAGCTTCTCTCCTTCACGACGAGTCCCTCCTTATGAGCAAGGAACGTAGGCAACGCCTAGCCCTCACGATAATCTCAAGATTTTGCGCCTAACAAACGCAACCCATATCACTGCAAAGGAATTAGCCTTGGGCAAAGGCTGTTGTTATTTGTTGACTCCAGCCAAAAACCAAGGCTACAGCAAAATGTTGTTATGTTGTACTGTTATGTGGGGATTATCTTCAGCCGTGGTAAGCTCCTAACATAACAACTGGCATTCTCTGGAGACAGAGATCAAATCCCCTGAAGACGGAGTGTAGCTGCCTATATGGCGGGGTGTTCAAAAACAGTCACACACGCAATCATCTCACCCACTTGGGTGATCCTGGGAGTGTTTAGCCCAGGTACGCAACAACAACAACTGCAAAGGAATGGTGGCCAGTGAGGTGTTAGTGCCTTGTATCTTCAGGGAATGCTACTCCTTATGCTGTGAAACCTTGATGAGACCCAATTATCTAGAGTGCTGTTATTGTATTTTTGCAGGAAATGTTGTTTATTGTCATGTGATAACTGTATCCAGCAGCTGTCATGATGGCTGTTGAGGAAAATCTTGTCCATAAGTCAACCTAGATCTGGCAGTAAACTGTAATTTCGGGAGAAAGATCCTTTTGGTTACACTTGATTTGAATCCCTCCATCTGATGTGATATGACATTCAGCTAAATTGTGTCTTGCCCTACGAATTCTCTAGATGGTTTTTGACATGGAATTATAATCCCTTGATGAAACGCAAATGAAGTATGATTTGTGATATTACTTGAAAGAGTGCAGCATTGGGGGATGTTAATAGAATGAGAAAACAATATTTACAATTGTTTATGAGCACACAGGAAACACAATGCACTTTTGTGATGAAACAACAAGGAAACTGGCGTCAATATATTCTTTTCTCAATATTGACCAGACAGGACATTGTCATTGGACAAGATTTCATACTTTTAAAGATCTCTATTTCTAAATGCACTTTTTGAATTGGGAGATGTTTCAGGTTGTGAAAAGTAGCCTGTAAACGACAATGAAATAAAAGGAAAATAGATTACACCAGAGTACAGTGTCCTGAAGAATGTATCCATCAAATCGTGGTAGAAGACATTCTAGTCCACTAGAGAATTCGCCTGCCGGCAAAAGTGTCTCTAGCCCAGTTGACATCACGTGATGGAAGGTTATCGTCCGAAATATGCAAATGGAGATCACACGAGAGGCTTGTGGGTAATCCGTTCTGGTTCCTGACATACGCCGTTAAAGTAGTTCTAAGACCATTTCGCAAAAAACTCATAACTTACGCTTGTTGAGGCAATAAACAAGTGTTTATTCGATAAAATAAAATGTTTATGTGTAAATGGAAACCAGTTTTGACATCTGAATGATTTCTGTAAAAAGTGGATAAAAAATACCGGAACGAACTATTTTGGGCGCAATGCTGTAATACGAAGGATCAAGTCTATTACGCATTCATTGCGAACTGTGCCAGAGTCAATACTGACTCGGGTTCACAGAATGGGTAGAAGCAGCATAACTAGAGATGCATTACTCAACAATTACTATAGTTATTAAAGACAGGAAGAATTACCACTGGCAGTTGAGTAGCCACATGATGACAATAAAAATGCACCTACCTGAGGCTTTGTGAAAAATTGACTTGCACAAATGAATTGACTTATTTCAACCAGATTTTTGGAGGAACATTCCGTCAAACTGTAAAAGTTTTGGGGGCGTTTTTTTGTGGTCAAAGTTGTTGTTGTTGTTATTGTTGTTGTTTGTTTTGAAGCTGGGAAACAAATTCGTCCAATTAATTTGATGTGGCCATGCTGAGATTTACTGGAACTGAATTTGCCCCTTCATAAAATGATCTCTGACACATCATCAATTACTGAAATAGGGGGGAGCGCCGCTTCCAGACGTGCTGACCCGAGCTCAGAAGTTTTCTACTCTTAGACACTCTTCAATGGCCGAAATTTCCCAGATCTGATTCCCAACTTCTTCATAAGTGTGTGCTACATCGCCTTCCTCGCAGATTGTGAGTAATTACCTTTTCTCATATTCATAACTGGATCCTACCTACAGCTGATCAACAATTTCGTCTCTCTGCGAGCCATAATGCCTCTTTCAAAATTACCGCGGGTTACAGCTATTTGACCGACTCCGAAATACCCTTCCAGTCATCAGTTCACGAGAAACCGTGATCTTCTTACCACAATTCTGTGTACCCATTAACTCCTCTTAATCAAAGTGGTTTAAAGATCTCGGTCAGCATGTCTGGTGGCACCAACATTTGAAACGCCGAAACTATACTGATAGATGTTCCGTCCAACAGACTCTGAGAATCCCCCTACCATCTATCACTGCGGTCCACAGAAAGCTTGTGCCAGGCTAAACAAAAACCCCAAACATCATCACTCTCCACCGCCTGTTGGACTAGCCCCCTCAGCCCGCATGCCTGAGAATCCCCCTACCATCTATCACTGCGGTCCACAGAAAGCAGGTGCCAGGCTAAAAACACACCATCACTCTCCACCGCCTGTTGGACTAGCCCCCTCAGCCCACATGCCCGTCATAAGGAAGTCAGCACCAGAAAAGCGGACACGCACGGACAGGAAGCGTACAGGGTGGGAGATGTTGTCGAATGAAGGAAAACGTTATCACAGACTGTAAACAATCAACACACACCTCTACGCGTGCAGCCACATAATATTCATGTTTTTTCGGAGTGGAAATGGCGCTCAATAACAATCTGTCTCTGGACGAAGTAGACCAACTACTGCGAAAAAAATACGTTGATAACATCGATAATGCACTCTCTAAAGAAGAAATCTCAACATTCCTCAAACACGAAGTGCAAGAACGTATCACTGCTGAAATGCATATCATGCTTCCGAACATCTCAAAAGCAAAACTTAGGGATCGCTGCCTCTACATCGCCAACGCCATGCAAAACAAGCTGCTAACGCGTCCACAATGCCGTCTTCCCACCGTCAACAAAGATCAAGACGTTTCCCCAGTGCAGTTGGAGGCGAGACCTGGCGCGATCACCGATGGCTGCGCCATGCAACAACCCCTTTCCGCGGATCCAACTACTCCGCCATCAAAATCCAACCCAACCAATGGCGGAGTTCCCCCAGATGTCGAGCGGCCGCCACAAGCCCGGGACAGCAACAACGACTCAGTTCGCGAAAGAAGTGATCTGTCGAGCTACAAGTCAGACGAAATTTGCTGCATATGTGGCGTGACGAATAGGAGGAAGTACGTTCGCGCGTGCTCCAAGTGCCGCCGCCCCGCCCACTTGTCTTGCGCCAGACTGTCAAAAGTGGCCTCTGAGAGAATCCCGGCCTGGAACTGCCCTGGCTGCATCCAGATCGACATAACACCTGACTATAAGGCAGAAGACACCACACCAATACTGGACGCAGTGGGCAAAGTCTACATCATGCGGAGAAGTGGCCGTATCCCACTAAAGATCCCCAAATCCTGTCGAATGGGAGCCGCCTCTGCCCTGTCTGACGCGATCGATCGGGCTCTCGACACCAATGCCGCTGACGATTGGCTCCACCTGTGTTGCTTTGCCCCACTGGCTCTAAGGCTTCAGCTAGACCATCGTAGTGAGAGCAGATCGACCGTCGCTCAACTGAGGAAGAACATCTCCATCTATTCCAATCGTACCACTCTTTTGTCCGTCTCGACCAACTCCCAGCCACAGCCTGCTGCAAGTGAGAGCCATGAAGCATCTGTAAAGAAACTCCGAGCCAGAGTCAACAACAAGTTGAAGGAAGGTGATGTCGCAGCCGCAGTTAGAATCGTGGCGTCCAATGACTCTGTCCTCGCTGTGACACCCGAGGTTTTGGCCTCGCTCCGCCTGAAACACCCGGCCGCCCCTGATGACTTAACACCACCATCCCCAACAACTGGAGTTACTGCTCTACATGCGACGGAGGAAGACGTTATGGCTGCCCTCCGTTCCTTCGCCGGAAGTAGCAGTGGAGGCGTCGATGGTCTCCGCCCTGGTCACATCAAGGACCTCGTCTCGCGGTCTGCAGCCGAAGCTGGGGCAAGTCTCCGTCGCTCCATCACCAACCTGGTGAATCGCATCCTAGCCGCCGACATCCCGGACGTCGCCAGACAACTTCTCTTCGCTGCCAACCTGACCCCCCTCAAAAAGAAGGATGGCGGGATACGGCCCATCGCTGTGGGCAATACCTTCCGCCGGTTGGCCGCTAAGGTGGTGTGCCGACCGATAGTGCGCCGTCTCAGTGCTGAGTTCAAGCCGGTTCAACTGGGCGTCGGGGTGAGGGGCGGATGCGAGGGTGCGGCCCACGCAGTCCGCAGGTTCGTGGAGCGGCGCGGGGATGCCGGCCCGGCAGTCGTCGTGAAGCTCGACATGAGAAACGCATTCAACAGCGTCCGCAGAGACCGACTTCTCGAAGCTTGCTTAAAACGGGCACCGGAAGCCTATCCACTCGTACACCTGGCCTATCATCGCCCCACTACCGTTCTCGCCGACGGCAAGGAGATCGAGTCGGCTACCGGCGTTCAACAGGGAGACCCCTTGGGACCTATGCTGTTTGCCGCCACAGTCGACGAAGTCGCCCGTGGTCTCACGTCCGACCTGAACGTGTGGTACCTGGACGACGCCACGATTGGTGGAAACCCTGCCTCCGTTCTGCACGATGTCGAAACTGCCGTTCGCAGGCTGAGTTCCCTCGGCTTGGAGGTCAACCCGGCTAAGTCGGAAATCGTCAATGTTGGTTTCCCCGCGGAGCAATTCACCGCCCACTTGGCCAATTTTAGACCTGTCCTGCCTGGTGTCCGAGTGACCGAGCTGGACCATCTGGAACTGCTGGGCTCACCAATCAGTGCGATCGCGACGTCGGCTACAATAGCAAAAAAGACAGATGATCTGCGCTCCATGACGACCCGTCTCGAATACCTCGATTCGCATCCTGCCCTGTTCCTTCTCAGGAATTGCTTCGCGGCGCCGAAGCTCCTTTACACACTCCGAAGCTGCCGAGCATACACCGCCGAGGCAGAGCTCCTCGAGTTTGACACCGTCCTGAAAGAGGCCGCCGAACGCCTCCTCAACATCGCTTTCGACGACACGGGCTGGCGACAAGCGACGCTACCACTGGCCGAGGGGGGCATAGGCCTTAGGACCGCCAGCGACTTGGCACTCCCTGCTTTCCTGGCCTCTGTCTACTCCAGCAAGCGGCTCGTCAAAGCCATCCTCGGCCGAAACACGGACGACGATTCATCTCCAGTGGACGCAGAGGACGCTCTCGGCCGTTGGAGACAGAAGGGGCTCCCATATGCCGAGATCCCGGAATCCCAGCACAGTTGGGATCGCACTGCCAGTCGAGCTGTCGCGAACGAGCTCAGACCCCGTCTTAACCAGCATCGTTTGGTTTGTCTGGGCTCGGCCGCACAACCCAACAGCGGATGCTGGTTACACGCCATTCCCGCCACATCTCTCGGCACCCTCCTAGACGACGAGACGCTCAGGATTGCTGTCTCTCTCCGCCTCGGCCAGCAGATGTGCCAGAGCCATCCCTGTCGTTGCGGCAAGACAGTCGACACCTACGGCTTGCACCCGCTTTCATGCCGCTACAGTGCCGGGAGATTCCCACGCCACGCCGCTCTCAACGACGTCATCAAACGGTCGCTCGACTCCGCAGGCCTGTATTCCGTTATGGAACCGGTTGGTCTTGACAGAGGAGATGGGCGACGCCCCGACGGCATGACGGTATTCCCATTCAAGAACGGCAAGTCACTTGTTTGGGACGCCACCTGCTCTGATTCTTTTGCGCCGTCTTCAATGACAGACTCTGCCATCGACCCAGGGCACGCCTGCCGGACCGCCGAAGGTTCGAAAAGGAGGAAGTACGCCTCTATCTCGGAACGGTACCACTTCGTCCCGTTCGCTGTTGAAACTACCGGAGTCGTCGGACCGGCAGCAACGGAACTTATCCGAGAGATCGGCCAGCGGATTGCACTGTCGACAGATGACCCGCGCCAGACACAGTTCCTGTTCCAGAGAATCTCGCTGGCAATCACGAGGGGCAACGCGTTCGCGATCATGTCGTCGGCCAAGCGTGAGGCTTCCCGTGACCCAAAGCCGAGATGTTACCGGGGAGCGATCGTGCACAAGTCGTCAGACGCTGGTTTCACCAGCAGCTGAGAATCCATCCGCTCCAGCCCCGTCACAGGTCAACCGTCACCCAGCCGCCGCCAGACACAACAAACCCGGCGACATCTCGGGCCACGCGGGCAGCACGAGGACTCGCAGCAGGTCATCAACAAGGCTGGACCAGCACGAGCAAGCAGCACGGGTGCGAAGAAAGTAACTGTCTGTTCGGTCTCGAGAATAACTCGATCAGCCTCTAAATTCGTGCGCGTTTAAGTCGCAAGACTGGATGTTAGTCTTGATCCTGTTCATGTACATACATTTACGTCCTTTTTTCATGTGTTGCGTCCTTGTAAACAGTGAATAAAGTTCTTCCTCATCCCAAAAATTACTTAAATAGAAGTTATGATTTAATAGTAGGCTGTGCTGAAAATCAAGTGCTAAGTGACTTAGGGAATGAAAATGTTTGTGGCAACATTCCATCAATTTACACGGAGAAGTTCTTGCATGGGAAATGGCTCCTACCAGTTAGTTTCATATGACTATTCTGAGATTGTATCACTTTCCCCTTGAGTATCACGAATTTTACTCTGGTGCTTTGACAAGAAATCTCTGCCCCATCATTTGACGCTGTTCTTCAGAAATCAGTTGTGATTTGGATTTCTGCCTCTAAATGTGAGGAATAATATTTTTATCCCTAGGATCTCCTGAAGACCATTGAATAAGCCAGCAGTAGCATGCAGTATTGATGATTTGAATATCACTGCTGGTTTTATTTTTGGGGGGATTGGGTGCTGGGGAGATGTGGGTCAAATAATGTTCAGTTCTGGACTTCTTCAGCCCTTCTTGAAGCAAATATAGCATTCATGCTATATACTTGTCCCTTGCCTAAGATAATTTACAAATTGAATGTTTTACCTTTGAGGTCTTCATCCAAGAGGAACCATTAGTATGAGAAAATGTGTTCGTACGAGACATGTTATCTCGCCTGAATGGGTCTCAGTTGTGTACTTAGGGCCTTGGTAGTGCTGGACAATGTGTCTGCAACATGCTTTTTATTGTCAAAGGTCCCAAAATGGCAGATTTTCTTGCAAGTAATGGGTGAACAGCCAGAAAGTTACTTGGAAAGAGAAATAGCCCATTTGAGTGTTCAATGCTGATCAATCTAGTAAGAAATTCCTGTCTCTCACAATATCCCTTGATTTGCATTTTTCTATCAAATGGCATCTCTGGCAGAATGTCAGGGATTTATGGTATTTGTTTGTTTTGGCTTGGTTGTGATTTTGTTTTGTTTTGTTTCTAAGTCTAATCACTGCAGCAGTTTGGACTTTCTTGATGCTTGTGACTTTCCTTTCTTGATTTCTAACTGGAAAATTGAAGATGCTTACTGATTGTTATATTTACAATACAGAGGCAGCTGGAAATATTAACACAGTGCGCTATGACAATGCACTTGTCAATGTTTGTGCCTTCAGGGAAGTTGATTTAATCTAGTTTCGGATTATAGTCTAGCTGTTGAAAAAATTCTTGCCCAAACATGTGTCTATACTACTTTTTGCAGTTGTTGTGTCTAGAATCATTCGTGTATGTGATGTTGCTTTAGAAAACATCGTGTACATATTGGTGCCTCCCTTGTGAAGCTGCAGTAGAAAGGATTAGACTAAGACATTTGCTTTTGTTACTAGGATTTTAAAGTGGCCATTTGTAGCGTTTTAAGTAATTTCACAGACGTTCACTTTCAGTTCTCTCTCTCTCTCTCTCTCTCTCTCTCTCTCTCTCTCTCTCTCTCTCTCTCTCTCTCTCTCTCGGGAGAAATGCAGTAAGTGTCTTATCAACACAGAATTGTATGGAAATAAGATCTAACGCAGTTTACTTGTATCATGCTTTCAAGAGACGTCGTGAGGCGATTGCAATAGAGTTTTTTTCCTGCCGATGAGGCATGAACTTGATGTACGTTGTGACAGGCCGGAGGCCTAACAAATAAACTCGTTCGTTCGTTTGTTCATTCGTTCTCTCTCTCTCTCTCTCTCTCTCTCTCTCTCTCTCTCTCTCTCTCTCTCTTCTTTTTTGACCAGTGAGAGGTATATGTTCTATAGACAGTTCAAAAGTGCATGTCAAAAGTGAACAATATCTCTTGGATTTACACCCCAAAAATGTCAGAGACACTTATATAAGATTTCGTATGGGTATTTCAGAATTGTATTGCCACAAGCTGAGGTATGTAAAAGAAAATGTACAAAAGTTATGCCCATTATGTAGAGAACAATATGAAACTGAAACTCATTTTCTTCTCCTATGTCCAGTCTTATGCGATTTGAGGGAATATTACTTACAAGAAAACCTCGATCTAAATTGTGCTGACCCAGTGGGTGTTTTGATGTATTCCCAAAGTAAGTCTACAATAAGAGCAACGGGTATATATTTATACAAGGCTTTCATGCGTAGAAAGGATGCTGCAGAATCTGCAGAGCGAGATAGCCTCTATTTTGATTAGCACCTCAAAGTCAGAAATTACCCTGCCGATGGAAAGTGTACACTGCATTCTCAGCCTTTAACTTCCCTTGTGATGAACCGTTATGCTTGAAAAGAGCCTGTGGCCTGCTCAATACATTTGTTGTCCATTGTTCGTTCGTTCTCTCTTCTTTCTGTCCTCTTGCATTCTGTCATGCTTTCTTTCTTTTTTCTAGCGTGCTTTATTTCCTGTCTTTCTTTGCTTTCTTTCTTTTTAGATCTTCATTTTTTTGTATGCTGAGGGTCCAGAGTTTATAGGATTGGTTGTAGATGTCCCTCCTTTGCTTCCTTCCTTGCGTTGTCTCAAAGTCTTATTCTTCTAGCTCATTAAGGATTTTTTGGAGAGCAACTAATTGTTAGAATTACTTTGTATATTTATCTCATATTTCAACTCTAAAAGCTAACTTGTCCTAACTTCCATAAGCGTAATTTTAGTGTGGAAATAGACTAATAGATCAATAGAATAACTTTAAAGTTTTCGTTTTTCATTTTGCTAAGTACAACCACTGGGTCGAAGTATTACTGCTGTTAATGGTTTTTGGGAAAGCAGATAAAAGTTGTCTCTTATTTGGTTATTCATGTATGAAAAAATTATAGTTTTTAATGGATATATTTTTTGTGGAGTGGTGCTTTACAAAGTATGCAACATATGTGTACGTGGTTATGGGATTGTACTAGCTTGGACGCTCTTGCCGTGCATCAACTATTGCAAGCTCTTTTGTACTGCTCATATACTAACGTAGACTTGCAAACAAATAAAAAGGTGCAGCCTTTGTTTCTTGGTTACTTCACTACTTTCTTTTGCATTGTAGTTTTCTGACAAGGTCTGTTCCATTTATACTGTAATTGCACCAAATAATCCTCTCAAACGAACTCGAGAAACTGAGCTTTGAAGAAGAAAAGGAGGGGGATTCCATAGCCACTCAAAATACTAAAGATAGTCTGTTGATTGGGCTGACAGACCCGCATCGACCTTCAGATGAGGACGATGCGGTTTGGACTGCCATTCCCGCAATAGACTCCTGAGCCAGAGCAGACATTGTCGACAGGACCAATATTAAGCTCTTGACTTAACTTTGCTATGCCGACCGTGTGTATTTTGTGCTTTACAATTCTCTTCCACCAGAAGATACACAATTTTTACGATGGATTTGGATGCATGAGGAGCAGATCAATGTGTTTGATTTGGCTTTGATTTTTGATCTCGTAAACTTGTATTAGTCCGTATAGTTTTTTCCTCACTCAACCTAGATTGGTTCTGGTACTTGATGTTCTACTGTTCCTATCTCTCGTCTCTTTCAAACTCAAGTGACCAACAGTTTGGATGACTGGAATGGAACACGCGAAGCTCAAACTGGCCATGGGGGTTGAAGATGTGACTACTATGCCTCAAAGCATAGACAATATGAGTGTCAATGCTCAAAACCACATTCCTGTATATGAATCAGTGTCGAAATGTTATGTTAGTCTTCCAATCGAAAACTGAAGGACCTAAACCTACGGCTGCAAAATTTTAGCAATTTTTTCTTGCTTCATGCATGCAACAAATACATTTAATGGGGTATCCTGAAATGAACCTTTTTAAAGCAGAAAATATAGCACATTCAATTTTTCTATACACAAAAAGGGTACCTGGCGTTGCTACAGGAGATAAACTCGAAAAATCCCAATATTATTTGATACGATATAAGCATTGTGACGACTTTGCCATACCCAGGCGGGGCAGATCGAAAAGGTCGGACCATGAAAGGACAAGTAGTATGGGATTTTGCTTTCATCACTGCAAACCTTGGATGATAAAAGATCAAGGAGTGACACTAGGAGGCGAAAGAATCCTGTGTTCAATATTACCCGTGGACGTGATTTTCTGGACGACCTTTCATATGGGCTATTAGTTGCGCTGGACGCCTTTGCAGACCACAAGTTTCAATGCACCTTTCCCAAGTTATGACTCGCGCCCAACTTTCACCTACTAACTCTATTGTCAAACGGGGGCAATCAAGTGTACAGACATTAACTGGTGCGAGACGTATAGACCTACAACTGCTTAATTGGACATCGACTATGGAGAGCAATATATTATCCCAACTCCTTCGAATGAACTTATGAAAGAGACAGCATTACTGTACATCTTGCTCTGACAAGGAAACACAGTCTAAGTCGTGCCTAGCTACTTCATTAGCTGCACCGAAACCAATTTCCTGGCGGCACGAAGACCAGAAGAAATCTTTCTCTTGAAAGACGACGTGGGGGAAAGAAATCACAAATAAGGTGCAACTACTCTCTCCTCTCTCTCTCGATCAAAGGGCTAGGCGTGCATTGAGCACAAGAAATCCACGTTGGTTCGGAGACTCTAGTTCCCAAAACACACAAGGTTTCAATTAAGGTTCAGCACAAAGGCCCATGCCAAGACCTTTGTCTGTCTCGGGGGCCTAGGCGAGAGTAAAGTTGCCATTATGAAAGGGCAGGAATATGGCAGGAGTTGCTCCGGCACCCTGGGCGTGAGTCTGCACTCATGAACCGTATTTGTGGCCGACTGTCCTGGAGATAGGACTTGGAAGGGGCAGTTCATCCTGAGCTTTCCTCCCACAGTAGAGAAACTCCGTCCAATCTCATCAAACTCTTTGGTCAAAGACAGACCTTCCCGAGTGAGTACTAGTTTGATGTGAAATTGTATATGTCCCTTTTCTCACATTGTGTACATTCCCACGCATTTGTATTTGTGAAATGTCTATGTAGATGTAAGGAACGAAGCTCTGGCCTCGAACTAAGGTTTTCAGCTGATAACGTGGTTATCTGTCACTTCTCTATGTGAACGTTAATGCATTCTGGCGGCCTTTATGTTGCCTGGTTAACCATTTGGGCTATCGGCACTTTGATGGCGGGAGACACCTTTTAGTTTTTATTACTATGATAATTATATAAGTTTTTCTAACCGGAAGGAGTAGTTTCCGTTTTCATTTCCGTGGTTCGGTCTCTTTGGAACGAAGACAGGACGAACGATACGTGTTCTGATTTTGGTGTTTTCTCTGCCTGATGATCAACTCTAACCTTTACGGATAGCTGTGATGAAGTCTGTATCTCTTGCGCAGACCTCCTGAGGGTTGGGAGAAACTTAGACCCACTATGTCTCCTTAGGCGACTTGTAAGAGGCGAACAACGAGGAAAATCAAGACTTCCCTTGCCATTACTCCAAACATCTCTGGTGATTTTTGTGGTGATTAACTTTACAAAGCCTACAAAAGTTGATCCTAATAATCAGTTCATTTGTTCGTTCATTCATTCATTCATTTATTTATTCATTCGTTCATTCATTCATTTGTTCATTCATTCATTCATTTCTTCGCAGGTCCATTCATTCAGTCAGTCAGTCAGTCGCTCATTCATTCATTTAAGCCTTTTCATTCTCATGCGTTGACATCCACTGGGTGTTGTATAGCTCTGTCGGCACCAATCGATAGACTAGCAAACACAGGACAGCGTGCGTGGCGGTCTGTTGACTTAGACGAAGACGTACGTCAGA
>JAWQFJ010002712.1:132744-145244 GCA_034096865.1 Theodoxus fluviatilis | reverse complement strand
GATATGCAGATGATATTTACAGCTGAACCGTGCACTCCAGGTCGCGTTCACATCATGATTCAGCTGTGTGAGTTGTGCAGGAGTCTTGATGGATGGAGTTTTACAGCCTATCAGCCTTTCTAAGCTATTTATTTCTAGGCTAGGATATTTTTAATGCCATTGATCACGAAAACCGTTAGAGCTGGTCAGAATGAGAGCAGGTCACGCCACGATTTCCTTACTTTGAGCGCCTCTTACTAATCGCGTAGGGAGACGCGGTGAGTCAATTCTTACACTCAACCCTCAGGGGATGGAAAACATCTGGTGTTCGGCTGCAGCAGGTGTAGGAGTTTACCTTTGGGGTTTGTATGAAGCTCTTGATAGTTCTTGGAGAAGTCATAATCACCTGAACGTAGCTTTTGTGTCCTCCCCCCCACCCCCATTAGAATATGTCAGAAAATTAAGCAGTTTTCCTTGCATTCACCGTTTACCCTTACGCTAATTGTGTATGAAAAAATATCTTGAGCACGTCATACCTTTGCAGAAAGGAGAGAGAGAGAGAGAGAGAGAGAGAGAGAGAGAGAGAGAGAGAGAGAGAGAGAGAGAGAGAGAGAGAGAGAGAGAGAGAGAGGTGCGTTGGTCAAGGGATGGAAGGAGAAGGAAAAGGAAGAGGAAAATGTGTGTGTGTGTGTGTGTGTGTGTGTGCGCGCGCGCGCGCGCGTGTGTGTGTGCGTATGTGGGATGATCATAGCTTGACAAAAGTTAAGTATCGAGGAAAAGAAATAAATTGCAAGAAAAAACTCAAAGCTATCAGAGCAAACGCTCCAAACTGAGGTGAAGAAATACAAATGAAAATCGTTGTCGATGCACCGATAAAGAGAGTGACACATGTGTGGTTGAAGGGTTGAAGGGTTGAAGGTTGCAATGCAGAACCATCTGGTGATCATAACTATCAAGACGAGGATTGAAAAAGTATTTTTTTATAGCTCAAAGAATGGCTTGAAAACGTTCCCTCCATCTCACTCTCCATACACCCACCCTTACCCATTACCACCTACCACGTACGCCACCCACCCTTGCACTCCCACCCTGAAAGGCAGGAGTGCCATTGAGTAGCTGACGTCGGCCTTAATTCGGGTGGAAGCGAGAGTGGAGAAGCGATGAGGCAAGGGTGAATGGGTAGGTGAAGATTATCATCTTAATTACCTCCCTTTCTGCCGCTGCCCTGGCAACGCAGGACGCCAGCGGTGTCGCAGGTGATAAGTCTGACCCTATAAATCACAACCCTGCGCCTGGGGCCTAAGGGAGATAGAGTCAGGGAGAGTTCCGTCCGACCCCACCCGCATTTTCAGCGTCTACGCGGACTCTAAGTAAAGGGGGCACCGTGATTTAATGGGACAGTACATTTCCATGTTGTGGAACGTGGGCGGATAGGAGACATGGAGCGATCCCTAGGAGCGGGAATTCTCCTTCTGGGTCCTTTTCTCTGTGCATCGTTCCAGGAATCTCCCTGATAGTGGTACCAGGAGCGCTGCTAATAGTATTGTCTTCCCGCGTGACTGCCTCTGATAGTGTTCTTCCTCAAGACGCAGGCAGGGTGCTAATTGTCTGGTGAAACTGAAGAGAATATGGTAGCCGCCCGATGGTAACCGTGTATCTATCTGCAAATCGAGTACCGTAATTTTCAGACTACAAGGCGCTACCGAATATAAGGCGCACCCCCTAAATAAATAAAAAAACAAACATGTTTCAATCATACATAGGGCGCTACCAAATATAAGGCGATACATCAGAACACATACTTAACAAACAGAAAAGAAATAAACATGGTGCGGAAACCAACCATTGAATCTAATCCAACAAACAGAAGTAAGAACGAAAGTAAACAAGACGTTGAAAAAGCATCAGAACCATTCAAAAAGTAAATTAATATCACGTCAGTTGTGGGTGTTGTTTTTTTTAGTCGTTTGAAATCTATTTCAGTCATACATAAGACGCAATAGAATATAAGACGCATGTCTGAAAATTTGAGAAAAAAATATCGCCTTATAGTTCGAAAATTCCGGTAATTCTAAAGGAACGGACACACACAAAAAGTGTGGTCCACTGCTTACTTTGACCTATCTTTAACTACTTTTATCTCCACCACGGAGGTAATGTTTTTCGGTCGGTTAGTTAGTTTATTCGTTCGTTATTCGGCAAAATAAGTCAAGAAGTTCAAAACGGTTTCTGATGAAATTTGGTGCAAGGTCAAAGTTTCATTAATGAAATAATCCATTAAATGTTGGAGATTATTTTTTGTCTCGTTTTGGAATTACAACGATAAACAGAAAATTTATCGCTGACACAGGGACAGCATGTGCTGCATGATAGCTTATTTTTAGCCTCCCCCTAGCCTCACGACAGATCACAGCGGCAGTGACAGAGGACGAGCGTGCGGGTTTCAATGCCGTCTGCTACTGTCACTGTTTGAAATGTTCAGCTGTGGTGCCTCAAGTACTGTGGCTGCCTTGGCGGAGGTTTGCGCTCTCTGAGCGCCCTCTAGTTCTTTGATCATGTTGAGCTTTCCATTAGTTGTGGATGGCTGCTATTTACAGCAGACTCGCAACAAATCAACGTGAGGGGTTAAAGCTGGAAATGTAAAATTGGGCAATTCCTGCAGTTACGTAGTCAGCCCTGGGCAGCGAGGGCATCAGTCTTCATGGGTCTCTGTGTCTTCGGATTGCTTCTGCCTTCTGTCCTCGTGTCTGTTTCTTTCCTGTGCGCGTGCTTTTCTCTTTGCCCGTCAAGATGTTTGTTTAAATCCCCGTAGTTTACGGGTAGGGATGGATAGTTTCACTGCATTTCCCCACTCGATTCGTAGAAGGTGAATACTTAAGGAAAGAGATACTTGTCTTTCTCTTACTCTCTTGATATTATGAATTGTAATCAATGACCTACTATAGCCTACAAAGGCTGATAGCTGGTAAAACCTCATTCATTCGTTTGTTCGTTCATTCATTTATTATGCGTTTTTTCTTTACTGTATTATGTGTTTTTTTCTGCCTTTCAATATTTTTGTTTAATCCCCGTCTCTCTCTCCACGTTTTAAAAAAGGCCTATACTACGGAAATGGAGACTGTACCTGGTCTTACTCTAACCCATTCTGGTAATAATGCACATGTAGTCAGTGGCCTTACTCTAACCCATTCTGGTAATAATGCACATGTAGTCAGTGGCCTTACTCTAACCCATTCTGGTAATAATGCACATGTAGTCAGTGGCCTTACAAAGACTGGTTACTGGTCTTACTCTAACCCATTCTGGTAATAATGCACATGTAGTCAGTGGCCTTACTCTAACCCATTCTGGTAATAATGCACATGTAGTCAGTGGCCTTACAAAGACTGGTTACTGGTCTTACTCTAACCCATTCTGGTAATAATGTACATGTAGTCAGTGGCCTTACAAAGACTGGTTACTGGTCTTACTCTAACCCATTCTGGTAATAATGTACATGTAGTCAGTGGCCTTACAAAGACTGGTTACTGGTCTTACTCTAACCCATTCTGGTAATAATGCACATGTAGTCAGTGGCCTTACAAAGACTGGTTACTGGCCTTACTCTAACCCATTCTGGTAATAATGTACATGTAGTCAATGGCCTTACTCTAACCCATTCTGGTAATAATGTACATGTAGTCAGTGGTCTTACTCTAACCCATTCTGGTAATAATGTACATGTAGTCAGTGGCCTTACTCTAACCCATTCTGGTAATAATGTACATGTAGTCAATGGCCTTACTCTAACCCATTCTGGTAATAATGTACATGTAGTCAATGGCCTTACTCTAACCCATTCTGGTAATAATGTACATGTAGTCAATGGCCTTACTCTAACCCATTCTGGTAATAATGTACATGTAGTCAATGGCCTTACTCTAACCCATTCTGGTAATAATGTACATGTAGTCAATGGCCTTACTCTAACCCATTCTGGTAATAATGTACATGTAGTCAGTGGCCTTACAAAGACTGGTAGGCTATAAAAACGCTGTTCAGCATCGTCGTCTCTCTCTCTTTCTCTTTCTCTCTCTCTCTCTCTCTCTCTCTCTCTCTCTCTCTCTCTCTCTCTCTCTCTCTGTGTGTGAGTGAGTGTGTGTGTGTGTGTGTGTGTGTGTGTGTGTGTGTGTGTGTGTGTGTGTGTGTGTGTTTGTGCGTGCAAGCGTGCCTGTGTGTATATGTTACGGAAAAACTGGGGAGGAGGAGGAGGAGGAGAGTTGTGTTGTTCCATCCGCAATCCTCTCGCTGGTGGATCCCGTCCCTTTTGGGACGCTCAGGCTTTCCCAAGCAAGACAACCGTTTCAATGATGCTTCGGTATAACCCCTTTATTCACTACTGGAGAATACCTGGCCCCAGACACTAATCACTCTATTTCCTTGTCCACTGGGGATCTAGAGGGCAGAAGTCCCTCCAGCTCGTCAGATCTTCCTCCCTCTAACGCTCCGACTCTCCGGCCGCAGGAGCCAGAGGTCAGAGGAGAGGGGGGAGCCATGAGAGAGAGGGGTGTGGGGAGAGAGGTTTAAGAGAGAGCGAGTGCTCTGCAGTGTTCACGTTATATACCCTCGACTGAGGTGCGCGATGAATGCTTCGGCCAATACCGAGGCATCTCATGAGAACAAAGGTACTCTCTATAGCAGAGAAGGGAGCAGCGAAAACAAAGGGATGCCAGACTACTCTAGAAGGTACCTTGACTGTTTCACTAGTCAGGTACTATTTCGGGGAAGTGATTCATGCTGGTTGCTCTGAGATATGCGGGGTGGGGGTTAGAACAAAGGAGGGTCGGAACTTTCAGGCAAGTTCCTTGAATGAACAAAGACTTCACAACACTACCCCCTCCTAAAACTATTCGGTCTCTGAATAGTACATACTTTCAGATCTAACATTAGCGACGGGGCCAGGTCATACACAATGCAACATCAAAACATGGACAATAAGGATTTCTTAACATTTGAAACATGATAGTCCATTCCATGCATGAACGTCCATCAAATATCCAGCTGAGGGCACAGACCAGGGTTAGCGAACGTTCAGTAGCTAACCGCTGGGGATCTCACAACCCTACATACTTGTCAGGCGATTCACATGGGAAATCAGGAGAACACACAAGCTGCATTTCTTCACTCAGTAAGGCACAGGGAGGAAGGAGCATGAACTCTGGGCACACAAAGTGATACACAACGTACGTTACTTGCTCAAATCTGTTACATGACACTTATTAGCTGTTCTATGCCAGAATAGCACAACACACAATGACGCAATCAACTAACCATCTGACGATACGTTACAACTGGATCTACACAGTGAACCAGTACCAACATCTCCTGATGAGTCGAATCTGGACATCTCTCAACAGCGCACTAGTGCTGCCTACCCCGGATGGGTAGGATCTGGACACCTCTACACAGCACACCATTGCTGTTGACCCACACTAAGTCCCACCTGGACGTCTACCCTCAGCACACCTGTGCTGCCAGCCTCCTCTGGGCCTCTCCAGAGGTCCCTCCTCAGTACACACCGTACTGGAGACTATTAAAAGGGTCAAATCCATATATTCTTCCGCAGCATCTACACTGTAGACCTCACATTAGGTCAAATCCAGATATCTCCTGAACTCATAAATGCAATACAATGGCATCGCGAACACATACTGCATCAAGATCTACTACTAAATTAAAAAATCAAATTGCTCCATTCCTTACCTCCCTGGCAGCAAATCATTCAGTCTCCTGACTCCGCAATATCTCCTGTGCCGTAGCATTTAGCTAATGCCATCAGTCCATACGAAAGGTGACGCAAAAGATATGGAAACGTTCTGGTAGCGTCAAGTCTTGATCTCTTCTCGTTCCTGTTGCCGACAAATCTCGCGACGCCATCTTCGCCCTGGCGGAAGTTCATGCGGTCGGATCGTCGTCCTTTGCTGGCGAAGCAGGTCCCTGTTGCTCTCTCGTGAACCAGACGACCTGCTGCTGGGTCGTTGTAGCGACGAATCCTCACACCTCTGCGAAGCAAGGTAGCGACGATGACATATCCAAGGCTGAACGTTCTCCTTGCAGACTCAAGTTTTCGAAGTCGTAGACCGCTGGGGGAGTTGCATCTCTCGTTGACTGCCTCTACACCAAACCGCTCCCGAGCGCTGATAGTGCCATCTTCTGTGCCACTACGTCCAGCTGTCCTGTCCGCGACGGCAATTCCGCCTCTCTTGCGGTGTCATCGGTTGCCCTCTCCCAGGAGGCATACCCACTTCGTCGCACAGGCCTTCAGCTCTTCCTCTGGCACATTACTCTGCTTCCCTGCAGCTGAGTTCCCTCTACCTGCACTCCGATGCATGGTAGCTCTTCACTGGCATTATCATCCATGGCTCCACAGTCTTTTTCTATCGGCAGTTCTTCTTTTGTACATGCAATCCCTTTGCGGTCTGCCTCGAAACGGTCTTCTCTCTGCTGTTGTTGGCGGGCTCTTGTTGATTCGTCGTCTGCTCGCAGGTCGGCTCTTAGATGTAGCAAAAGTTGTTTCCATGATGTTCGTTTCACCGTCTCGCTGCTGTCCTGGGTGGGGGTAGCCAAGCTGGAATCCCACTTCTGACACCATTGTTACGGAAAAAACGGGGGAGGAGTGTGGTGTTGTTCCGTCCGCAATCCTCTCGCTGGGGGATCCCGTCCCTTGCGGTACGCTCAGGCTTTCCCAAACAAGACAACAGTTTCAATGATGCTTCGGTATAACCCCTTTATTCACTACTGGAGAATACTTGGCCCCAGACACTTATCACTCTATTTCCTTGTTCACTGGGGGTCCCTGGGGGGCTAGAGGGCAGAAGTCCCTCCAGCTCGTCAGATCTTCCTCCCTCTAAACGCTCCGACCCTCCGGCCGCAGGGGCCAGAGGTCAGGGGAGAGGGGGGAGCTATGAGAGAGAGGGGTGTTGGGAGAGAGGTTTAAATTAATTAAGAGAGAGCGAGTGCTCGGCAGTGTTCACGTTATATACCCTCGACTGGGGTGCGCGATGAA
The DNA here is from genome assembly GCA_034096865.1 of Theodoxus fluviatilis. Classification (NCBI taxonomy): domain Eukaryota; kingdom Metazoa; phylum Mollusca; class Gastropoda; order Cycloneritida; family Neritidae; genus Theodoxus; species Theodoxus fluviatilis. The sequence goes on along the minus strand of JAWQFJ010002712.1, from coordinate 138,220 downwards.
TGCTTCGGCCAATACCGAGGCATCTCATGAGAACAAAGGTACTCTCTATAGGACATTCTCATTAACGTACCCTGCAGGAGTTATCCTCGGCGCTCTCTGTCGAAAAACAACGCGTTAGGTAGAACCACCTTGTTTCGGTTGCATTCTCGTAGCGTCTATACTGAATACTAGATCGCTCAAAGTACATGTATGTGGGGGTGGAAAACAGTACTGTGTCATGTAAAGCTCGAATGAGTAGCAGCAGATAACTGTTTAGTTCTGGCTTGAATTTACAATTTCGTTTCCCTGGTCTGGCGAGGACCAAAAATTCACTATCAACCAGTGGATGAGTGATCAACTTGTACCGCACTCGGCGTAATTATGGATCCAATATGATGTAATGTCCATGGCGTAATGTAGGCCTATAACTTGTAAGATCGGGTCAATGATGACAAGAAAATGGTATTAAAACCCACAAAAAGTTTCATTACAACTAAAATCACCGATTATATTAATAACTGACCATTTTTACACTTACAGCTAGTACTGAAACCTTACAACGCAAACAAAACACACCTGCCGGGAACGGAGTGTCCCGGTCTAGCACGAGTGATCGTTTCGCTATCTGATCCGACATGGTATTCCTCCAGCAAACAAGCAACTACTGCAACTTCATGAAGTTATTGAAATCTCAAAGTGTGATGTCAGACATCGATTGACCGAGTTCGACTGCAGCTGCCGGTTGCATTCTCGAACATTTCGTCTGCACTGAATACTAGATCGCTTAAAGTATGTGGGGGTGGAAAACAGTATACTGTGTCATTTCCCATAACCATCGTGGCAAAATTATTGATGGAAAAGTTTTGAAGCAACATGGCATTCCAGCAAACAAGCAACTACTGCAACTTCATGAAGTTATTGAAATCTCAAAGTGTGATGTCAGACATCGATTGACTGAGTTCGACTGCAGTTGCCGAATCAAACGTAAGCGCTGCTCCCAAGGCCAAGCTCGTTTAAGTTGCTTGTGATCGTTTCGCTATCTGATCCGACAATAATTACTAAACATTGATATCAAAAGCACTATTCTAAATTTTTGGCGGGTGGTCTACCCCGCACAACTAAAATCTACGGTTAATATCATCTCCACAAGCCGAACTACGTGAAGTTATACATTACGCCGAGTACGGTACAAGTTGATCACTCATCGACTGGATGATAGTGAATTTTCGGTCATCGCCAGACCAGGGAAACGAAATTGTCAATTCAAGTCAGAACTAAACAGTTATCTGCTGCTAGTGCTACTCATTCGAGCTTTACATGAAACATTATATCACACTAGCTCGATAGTCTGCTGGCGTAGTGACTACGGTTCGATCGGGTTCGTCTGCTGGCCAGCTAGGTACGTACGGTGATGTTTGTTTACTTATCTTCTGTGGGTTTTGTGCAGAAAGTATACGTTAAAACAGTCTAATATGACTATTTTTGATTAGTTTTTAATCTAATTAATCTTTTAGCATGTTTTAGTGTCATCCTTTTGCCACGATCTAGCGATCATCCCATCAGCTTCTATTTGTACCACTCTACCGGAACTAGTGGAAGTAAAGGGACGAAACTCGGGCTGAATTTCCGTTTCAGAAGTGAGGATGTCCTATACTATAGCAGAGAAGGGAGGAGCGAAAACAAAAAAAAGGGGGGGGGGGGGGGGGGCAGACTATTCTAGAAGGTACCTTGACTGTTCCACTAGTCAGGTACTATTTCGGGGAAGTGATTCATGCTGCTTGCTCTGAGATATGCGGGGTGGGGGTTAGAACAAAGGAGGGTCGGAACTTTCAGGCAAGTTTCTTGACTGAACAAAGTCTTCACAACATATACATGTACACATGCGTTTGTGCCAGGTATGTGTGTGCGCGCTCGCGCGCGTATGTGCGTGCTTGCATGCATGCGTGCCTGTTTGGGTCAGCCTCTGGGTTTTCTCTGTCTGTACGTTTGTCTCTCTGCCTGCCTGATTTCCTAGCCGAGTTCCAATAGTTTCCCTTTTCTTTTCACACAGGCTGAAAGCTCATGACAGTCTTTGTTTTACGTGTCTTTTTTTTCTCTTCTCCTTCGTTTGTCCTTTTTGTTACTTTGTACACTGTTGTAGACCTCATTTCGCTCTCTTCCGTTTCCGTTTGCTCACGCATGATACCGGGCAGGAGTCGTAACTGTATGGGTGAAATATCGCGAAAGGACGTGGCCTGGTATTTCACGCCACCTGGTGGAGGGGAAAGATCACTCGGATAAAGTGTTTAACACTAGGGTCGCGTAAGACAAGTACCCACGAGACAGTCAATAGCTTCCCAAAGTCAGGATTTTGTTGCTGGGTCACCAGTCCTCTTGTTGAACTTATTTGTTCCTTTGCGGGGTATGGCTTAAGAATTCTCCATTTCACTTCCTCCACGCTGTGCACTGTTCCCAACTTAAAACGCACCGCAAACGAGATACAGTTGAGATCACCTGTGACATCAAAATCCGCACACTGATCCCATGTTTCTTTGAAGATAGTTCCAGGGTTTTAACTTCAGCGCAGCTGTGACGATGGGAATCATTGGTCGAGAGGTTGATTTGACTAGATTTATTCTGTCACAGACGCTGGAATCTGCGCGAGACAGATGCATTTTTGACTGGAGTTGGCATCAGAATTTAAGATAAGGTTTAGTCGTCACTCAGTGCAGTGTGGACTTTGCCAATTGTGCGTTAGGTTGGCCAGAGTTAGTTCAGGATCTGAAATTGACTGAACTCTCACATTGCCGTTTATACTTTATACAACGCGCGCACAACGGCATTTTTCATGAAATGTAGGTAACATGCAGTCTTCGACAACATTTTGATCCGAACGTGTGTATCGACACGCAGCAGAGTAGCTCAGCGAAATATACTTTGGTTATTTACTTCGCGTAATCTTGTGGAAAGTGTTCCTGGAGACGGTGTAAGCTGGAGTGAAAATATTTGACGTCGTCTGCTTCATGGATACGAAACTACTCCTTCGAGAATCTCACACACCCTCTACAGCCAGTAATTATCTTAATTTTGTCTGATTAGGATAAAATTGACTAAAGATCTATAAAAATTTAATTAATGTGGTATATTACATAAAAATGCTTGCGACAGTTTTACAAATGGTCAGCATTCAGTGCTACGAAACTACGGCTGCATAGCTCTCCCAACGCGGGAACCGGCGGGCAAATAACGCGACGCTAGTAACGCAGCGACGGAGGACGACGCACCTTTGAAATGTAAATGACGTTGGCAGTGCGACTGTGGAGCTACCGCTGGACTGATGTGATAGCGTGCTGGCAACACACTGAAAGCGAAAGGCCCTCACTGCTAAGGAGTATCATGGTCGCAAATTGATATCGGAGCACTCAGGAATCATGCCGAAACTCGGGCGACGGGTGAGTACGTCACGCAAACTGATTTTTGTCGCTGTTATCGTCAGGTACAGGGGAGTATCGCACAAGTAGTGATCACTTTCCCTGTGACCATGTCGGGCCGGATTTTTGTGGGCTGGATTACCGTGCTGACAGTTCGGTTCACCAGACATGCCACTCTAAGTGGATTTGGTGTTGTCGACCGAGTTGGAAGCCGTAAACTCTTTACCCGGGCCATACAACTTACACAGTTACAGTTACAGTGCACCCACACGAAAGTTTTCTCTATTTTATTTAGCTTAAATTGCATGCAGTATGCTTGTAGCTAACTCAGTTGAGGCTGCACTTTACGTGGTGTACTCATTTTAAACACTGAACGTCTGAAGTTTGTTTTATTATTTCCTAACGGAAAAATACCTAGGCGAGTAGTGAATTAAATTACGTTTCTCTTTCACGTAGTTTTGAGCAGAATGAATCGATATAAACGAAAGTGCTGAATGTGAAAATTTGCCTGTTTTCTACTTGAGTTGACATTCAGACCTAGGCAAACTGTGCAATGTCGAGGTGGAGATGCAAGTTTTCCATAATGGAAAATATTCTGTGGATAGGTACGTGTGCTGTGTTACTGTTAGTTAAATGTCAATCGGCACTATTTGTTTACTCTTTTTTTCCTTCTACCTCATTGTTCTCTGTTACTATACCTGTCTCCTCTCCATTGATTTTCCTAATTGTCCCTTTGTTTTCCCTCCTCCCATCACCTGATTTCCTTTTTATCATTAGATAACATTTGACAAAGCAGGTATGTTGCCATGGTTACCCCCTACAAGAAAAACAAAAGATAAGAGATCTGATAGGGAAATAGGTAATATTTGTGCATAATCTGCACTAGCTACATTTAAAGTGTATGAAAAAAATCCATCTAATTCAATTTTTGATAAACATAAAACAATTTTCATAAAAATCATATATGATGATAAAATTATATCAAGTATAATTTCAACCTTCCTGCAGTTGTTATCTCGGCAGATAGAAATGCTTGACTGTATACTTAGCACTAGTGCTGAAACATGTATGGATGTGATGGGCTGCACTGAGGGTGTCTTGATGAGTTGGCTTTATGTCCAGTAAGTGACAGCTGTTTTCCTTCAATGGATATATCCCTATTCATGCCCTAGTGCTGTGGAGAGGCAGGTTGAGGTGTGATAGCTTTCAGCAGGGGAGATAGTGGCTTGTCATAAGGAGGAGACTATGGCAGTCTTGTAGCTATGGACTGAGGATACTGTTTGCCAATATGCCAGGAGTGGAGCCCAAGTGAGCACTCTAAGCCACTACACACAGCTTATCAGAGCCATTCTCCCACAAGTGTCCTCCCACCGCCTCCTGTTTGTCACTCTCCAGTCCTCATTGCTGTCATGGCACCTCCTTTGCATAAGCACACTATTGCTGCACACTATTGCTGCACACTATTACTGCACAATATTGCTGCTGCATCACTGCCGTGGTTCTGCTTCTAGTTTAGGGTGTGGAGTAGGGTTGTATACTGCTTCCTGTCTGTCTGCCAGTACTGGTCAGTGAGATATATCCCAATACCTACTCTTTGCTCTTCCTCTCATTCTTCTCACCACTTTGCTTCCAGTGCTGACCACCGTACATATTCTTTCCTTTTTTTCCTCCACCTACATTTTTCATTCCTGTCTTCTCTACTCTGAACACCCAACCCCCACCACCCACAATCTAACCCCAAACCCCATTCTCCACCCCTGTTCCATCCCCACCCCACCCCTCTTGTGTTTTTGTGTTGTTAGTCTGTGTGTTTGTATTCAGAATAATTCTTTTCCTGAAAGCTAAATTTTTATCATTGATGACAGGAAACTTCAAATGGCATTCTCAATGAGGTAAATAATATGAGCTCAGAATGCAGTAGCAAACCTATTAGTAGACAATATGTGCACTATTATACATGTATGTACACGTAAATGTATACATGTGTGAGATTTCCTCCTCACACCATATAGCATGCCTGGAGTGAGGTGGATTAACTCAATCCAGTGCCTACTGCTCAGCCTCACAGATGTGGCCTTACATGGGAT
>JAWQFJ010002712.1:102744-130244 GCA_034096865.1 Theodoxus fluviatilis | reverse complement strand
GATTCTAGCTTCTTCATTTCCCTCACTTTCTACTGCTTCTTCATTTCCCTCACTTTCTACTGCTTCTTCATTTACCTCGCTTTCTACTGCTTCTTCATTTCCCTCACTTTCTACTGCTTCTTCATTTACCTCACTTTCTACTGCTTCTTCATTTCCCTCACTTTCTACTGCTTCTTCATTTCCCTCACTTTCTACTGCTTCTTCATTTCCCTCACTTTCTACTGCTTCTTCATTTCCCTCACTTTCTACTGCTTCTTCATTTCCCTCACTTTCTACTGCTTGTGCTCATGCTCCTCCTTGTGCATTTGTTCCTTCTATTGTTCTATTGCTCCTTCTACTGCTCCTTCTACTGCTCCTCCTGCTCTTCCATGTGCTCCTCCATGTCCTCCTCCTCCTCCTCCTCCTCCTCCTCCTCCTCCTCCTCCTCCTCCCCTTCCCCTCCTCCTCCTCCTCCTCCTCCCCCTTCCCCTCCTCCTCCTCCTCCTCCTCCTCCTCCTCCTCCTCCTCCTCCTCCTCCTCCTCCTCCTCCTCCTCCTCCTCCTGCTCCTCCTCCTTCTGCTCCTCCTCCTTTTCCTTCTGCTTCTCCTCTTTTTCCTTCTGCTCCTCCTCCTTTTCCTTCTGCTCCTCCTCCTCCTCCTCCTCCTCCTCCTCCTCCTCCTCCTCCTCCTCCTCCTCCTCCTCCTCCTTCTGCTCCTCCTCCTTTTCCTTCTGCTCCTCCTCCTTTTCCTTCTGCTCCTCCTCCTTTTCCTTGTGCTCCTCCTCCTGCTCCTTATTCTTCTCCTCTCTTCCTTGTGCTCCTGCTCCTCCTCCCGCTTTGCTCCTCCTCCTTCTCCCCTTCCTCCTCCTGCTCCTGATCTTCCTCCTCCTCTTGCTTGTCCTCTGCTTCCTGTTTTTTCTTGCGTCTGCTCTTCATGGTCCATTTTCTGCTTCTCATTCTCCTGGTCCTCCTTGTCATTGTCGTCGTCATCGTCGTCGTCGTCGTCATCTTTTGCCATTTGCTGCACTTCGCCTCTTCTTATTGCATCCGCTGTGACCCCATGGATAGGGATCCCATATGGCATTCTCAAGGGGAACTGTGCCGTACTCTTAGCGAGAGAGAGAGAGAGAGAGAGAGAGAGAGAGAGAGAGAGAGAGAGAGAGAGAGAGAGAGAGAGAGAGAGAGAGAGAATTTGTCGAACGGAAAAGCGTCTTCTGCGTACGCGTTCCCGTGAGTCTGTCACGCATTCTCGGGCCTAGAGGAGAGAATGATGTGTTTGAATACGCTTTCTCCGCATGACAAGGAAGGGGCACCTCGCTCGAACGTCATTGAGACTGGTGAATGGGCGCCGGTGGTGTGGGTCTGGACACGCTGGAGGGCGGGATCTCAGTGTATCGGGTATTGACACCAGCTGGCAATCAATGGCTGTGGAAGCTTCGACCCCTCTCGGAAAATTGTACTGAAAGCTGTAGACTTATCCGTCTGCTAGGTCTACCGAGTCTCGGTTTGCCCCAGACCCCCCGGCTTCGCCAGACTGTGCATATTTCCTGCCTGGCTGCCTTCTTTGATGGGGTTTATGGCGTGCTGTGCCCGACTGCCAACCGTGTCCTGGTGAAAATGATGAACACCTTCGCCAGCCTACTTCGGTTGAGAAATACACACTGTATCTCTTTCTGCAGTATCGACAGAGATCTAAATCACGGGGTTTTCTTTGGGCGACCTGTCCTCTGCTTGAAACGTGTTATTTCTAATCTTTAATGAATGTGCCCAAACAGTGTTGTCTTGGTTGACTGGAAGGCTTTTGACGTGAGTTATGCGAAGACAGTGAGCAACATGGTGTGTGGCTGACCACGTGTCCATCTGCCTGTCAGTCAGTGTGCCCATCCGTCAATCTGTAGTCATCCAAGTGTCTGTGTGGGCCCCAGTCGAGTCTTCGGGTTTACTCACAAAACTCTTCGGCCGGTGACCCGGTAAAACTCATATCCTTGTAGGTCCCATGAACCATTTGGTGTTTGATAATGCAGCTCTGCTCCCCCTGATTGGCTCTACATCCTTTAGATAGATAGATAGATAGATTAGATAGATAGATAGGTAGATAGGTAGGTAGGTAGGTAGGTAGGTAGGTAGGTAGGTAGGTAGGTAGGTAGGTAGGTAGGTAGGTAGGTAGATAGATAGATAGATATATGTCTTCAGATGTCAGGCCGCGAGGCCTATATCTGATCTTTTGATCAGTACTTTTGGCTATTCTCACTTTTTACTAGCCTAGTTCTAACGATCTTAAAAGATCGTGCCTATTCTCTAGACTTTTCTTCCGGTGGCGTATAAGTGGCAGAGCGTGGTATACGTGGCAACAGTGGGTGGCCAACCTCAACACAGTACATGTAGTCTTTAAACACAGTGTCAATTGTGTTTTTGAAGCTGTTCAATGACGGCGCCTCCACCGTTTCCTTGTCCAATGCATTCCAAGTGTCGACTACTCTGTTGGCGAGGAAGTGCTCTCTCACACTTGTTCTGTAGGAGTTTTTCTTTAACTTATACCTATGTCCTCTAGTAGTGGATAGCTGGTTGAGTTCGAGAGGGTTCTTGCAATTATACACACCATGCATGAACTTGTACACTTCTATCAAGTCTCCTCTCACTCTTCTGTAACACATACTAGGTATCTTTAGGGATTTTATGCGCTCTTCGTCGTTCTTTGGAATTTAAATCGGTCACGCGTTGCTTGGTTAAATTAGGGTGTCGCCTGTATAGTGTTTTGTTGTTCCGGTTCTTCAGAGTTTATGGGTTTGTGCAATGAGGATGAAAACCTCTCTAGTCCTATTGAGTACTTAAGTGCGTGTTAGGAAAACATGGCCGACAATTGTGCGTCTGAGGCAATATCTCATTTCATCAATGATGCGAAACTTGAGTGAAGTCGAGACAGATTGTCCTGTTGTTAGCGAGTGCTTTGTAGTGTGATTGAAGTCCTATCCTTCGAGCTTTGCAGGCATGATTGGCTACGAACGTTTAGCTATAGCTTTGATAAGAAGTCGTGAATGAAGATTTTCATTGATCCAGTTCTTCATGACGAGTGTGAAATTGCTTGGGGGACGGGGGTCGGCTCCTCCCATTGTATCCGATTAATTAATGGAGTGAACAGCATATTCATGGAGGTGATGTGCATTTGTGCTTCTCTGATAAACCTGACCGTATGTTTCACGAGACAAAGTGTCTCCGCAGGCAACGGGCACACCCAGTTACGCGTGCCTCGACTGAAGCACAGAAGAATCAAACATCATGAAAACAGCAGGAGCTCGTTCTCGACAATACACTCTGAGAACATGACTGCCGTCCTTCTTCACTTGTTTACTGTTGTAAATAAAAGACGACAGATTCAATGGACTTTGGCGTAACGGTCCAGTCTGTGGGGTTGTTCAGGTGGGTAAGAAGCGGGCCGTTCTTGTGGAAGGGGAGCCATAACTCATGGACAGTCACTTTGGAGTGAAGTGCAAGTCCGTGGTTGCCAGGAGAAGAGGGTGTACTCAGACGGATATTTCGACTCTCCACTCTAACAACTGTCTGAAAGAGAGCTGTCCAGTGAGAGACAGGAGTGCTCTGTGACGACCACCTCGGTGATTCATGCTCCTGACAGTGGCACTTGACAGTTTCACCTGCAGCTACCGTATGTGCTGGAGTTCCTGCATAGTCAATGGGGAGCAAGAGACAGGCGTGATACCCCTCTCAGAACGAGTGGTGTGGTGTGTGTGTGTGTTTGTATGTGTGTGTGTGTGTGCTCGCGCGTGCGTGGGAGAGAGAGAGAGAGAGAGAGAGAGAGAGAGAGAGAGAGAGAGAGAGAGAGAGAGAGAGAGAGAGAGAGAGAGAGAGAGAGAGAGAGAGAGAGAGAGAGATTGCCCTGGCCCGATGCAAGAAAGGAAACTGCCGCAAAACAGATCAAACCACATCAGCAACATTCAAGACTTGCACACACGCGCGAGAAATAACAATAGGTTAGTCCTACCAGAGTCACTGTCGGATCGATGTGCAAAGCCACAACGGAAAGGGGTGCACTTTTTACTCTTCGCCGTCTTCATATATATATATATATATATATATGAGAGAGAGAGAGAGAGAGAGAGAGAGAGAGAGAGAGAGAGAGAGAGAGAGAGAGAGAGAGAGAGAGAGAACTTGAACTTGAACAAATTTATTGTGTGAAGGCCACCGGCCCATTACACATGATTTTAAATGCAAAACGCGGAGAAACACGAAGAAAGAGTTCATCAACACTGGCATCCAGCATTGGTTTGGACGAAATGCACGGAAAACAGTCAGTCACTGTGTTGTAAACATCAATGGAAGTCACTTTTCCCGTGCTTTTCGTGAGGGCAGTTGTCGCGGCGGTGGCCTTCCTGGTTCTCTGGCAACTCTGTGACGCCGGGGAACAGCTGATCTGGGCCGGCTTGGATGACCGTAGATTCTTCGAGTCTCTGTTGACGATGGCTGTAGGATGGCACTCTGTACTGGTTCACGATCCCCCATGTGATCAGCAGACGACGACTGGAGGGATAGTGTGCGATCTGTTCCTTTTTCGGCACCGCCAGACTCTTTTTCGCTTGTCGGAGCACCGCTTTCTCCCCTGCAGCTGTCAAAGCAGTTTTTCATCATCTCCTTAAACTCCTGTCCCAAATCAAGTCTGAAGTTTTCAAAATCTTCCAGGGTAGCCTCCCTGTTGGATGAAATTGGTGAAGCACTGGCAGTCTCGATAGTCTCTGTGTTCACATGAGGGACAAACGAAGCTTGAGCGGGAACATCTGGGATGGAGGATGAGGCTTTTGCTATGTTGTCACTCCTGCAACTTGTGGGGTCAAAGGTCAAGGCTTTCGTAGCGTCATAGCTTGGTCGTGCACTGGCACGGGAATCTCGTGCAACATCAGGAGCGACAACGGAGGAATTCGCGACATCAATATCACCGGTATTTAAGGTTGAAAAATGGTCATTCTGCCTCTGCTCACCCTTTCTTCTGTGATTTTCTGCCCGCTGCTGGTCTCGTCGCCGCTGAGCAGGTGTTTTCCTTCTCCAGAAACCGCCCGTGGTGCTTGTTAACAATGGCCGACCATCACTATGCATGAATCGTAGGACAACTACAGTGTTTCCGCCTTCCCCGTCCACCTTCCATGAAGTAAGCGCCTCAGTCGTAAGCAGAGAAGTTAACAGAGTCTCCAGGGCAGCTGGTAGTCCAGCGACTGGCATGGTGTCTTTCTGTTACGGAGAAACGCTCGAGCAGGCCAGAGCTGACGGGAACACGTCTTACCGGCGCGAGGGCTAGCCGCTGAGTGAGAGAGAGAGAGAGAGAGAGAGAGAGAGAGAGAGAGAGAGAGAGAGGCAGGCAGGCAGGCAGGCAGACGGGCAAAGAGAGAGAGAGAGAGAGAGAGAGAGGGGGGGGGGGGGGCAGGCAGGCAGGCAGACAGACAGACGGGCAAGGAGAGAGAGAGAGAGAGAGAGAGAGAGAGAGAGAGAGAGAGAGAGAGAGAGAGAGAGAGAGACAGGCAGGCAGGCAGGCAGGCAGACAGACAGACGGGCAGAGAGAGGGAGAGAGGCAGGCAGGCAGGCAGGCAGGCAGGCAGGCAGACAGACAGACAGACAGACGGATAGAGAGAGAGAGAGAGAGAGAGAGAGAGAGAGAGAGAGAGAGAGAGGGGGTGGAGGGGGAGGGAGGGAGATGAGAGAGAGAGAGAGAGAGAGAGAGAGAGAGAGAGAGAGGAGGGAGGGAGATGAGAGAGCGAGACAGAGAGAGAGACACACACACGGAGATAGAGAAAGAGAGAGACGGAGAGAGACAGAGCACCCCAGATCCTTCAAGCGGCGCTTTTAAAACTCCACTGCAACTTTGAAGACGACGTTTTTTAGGGCTGTAATGGAGGACCTCATTCAATGCGAGAGCACAGCTTGTCAACCTTGATGGAGTCTCCAATGGGGAGCGAGAAAAACGCTTCTGAAGGTACTAGCTGTCTCCTGTTGGTGTGATGTTTGATGTGACGGCGCCTATAAGAAGTCTTGGCTTTCTTTCTAATGGCACCGTCGGTGGACGGGTGCAACATTAGCACTTAATGTCATTGTCTTGTTTCCTTGCGAGAAGATTCACGTTCAACGAATATTGATTCGACCTTGGTGGCTCCAAGCTCTATGGAGGTGTGTGTATGATGAAATATCGCCTTGCCCACTTCGGCATGCTGACTTCAGACATATGACCATAGCAGCCAGAGTCGGCGTCCGTAGCAACCAGTGTGAACGATGCTGACACTTTTCCCCCCACGTAATTTGTTTTTCCGTGTTTGCGTGACCACTTAATGGGCCTGATGGAAATGTGCAGAAAACAGGAAGTCACTGAAAAAAGAGCACAATGTCCACGTTAATAAAGATAATCGAGTAACGTTGTGACTGGGCTACTGTGATGACCTCATGGACAGATTGAGGATACAGTAGTTAATTGGAGGAGATTGTGTTAAATTAGTCAGTGAGATTTGGCTTTTACCTATGTAGCAAGGCTGGTGGATTTCCAGGGAACAAAAGATAATGTAGAAACCTATTATGGAATGATGCACACGAAACAGACGGCAGCATCAGCGATGCTTAGCGTTCAGTCTGTATCATATACATTCTTTTCTTTTACTATGCTTTTCTACCCTTGCATTACAGAGTGGGAAAGTTAACAGCTTACAGTCATACTGCTGGTGCGGAGGAGTTCTCGCATCGGATTAGCGATTGTTATCTGAAACGAACGCTGTCGCTGCTGCACTTGCAAGCAAGCCCCTTTGGACTACATGGGCAGGTGTTAATCAGTGCAGACCTCATTTGGACCCCTGAATATAGTGATTTACAACGAGAAAGCTGCCATGCTTGAAAAGTGTATCTCACTCCACTCCACTGCACTACACTCCACTCCACTCCACTCCACTCCACTCCGCTCGCTCGCTAGCTCGCTAGCTCGCTCGCTCACTCACTCACTCACTCACTCACTCACTCACTCACTCACTCACTCACTCACTCACTCACTCACTCACTCACTCACTCACTCACTCACTCACTCACTCACTCACTCACTCACTCACTCACGCATTCACTCACTCACTCTCACTCACTCACTCACTCACTCACTCACTCACTCACTCACTCACTCACTCACTCACTCACTCACTCACTCACTCACTCACTCACTCACTCACTCACTCACTCACTCACTCACTCACTCACTCACTCACTCACTCACTCACTCACTCACTCACTCACCCCCTGGTCGGAGCGATCGTTGGGTTGCCAGGCTGGATGCTGCAGATGGTCCGCCATTCGAGTCGGCCTTGGGTTGCATGGAGAAGAGTGGGGACGTCCATGTCGGTTCATTGTTTGACGTTTTCCATCCAGGAATTCCTTTGCCGTCCGTGCTTCCTCCCTGCCTCAGCGGTGCCCTGGAGCACTGCTTTTGCAAGGCTGTCATGCCGTGTGGTGTGGCAGTACCATCTCAGCTTCCTCCGCCTGACAGTTGTTAGCAGGGGACCTTGCTTGCCAGCCACTGATGTGATCCGCTGCCAGATAAAATTATTAGTGTTGCGGTCTCTGTAGGAGATGGTCAAGATCCTCCTGTGGCACTTCATCTCAAAAGCCTGAATGCGGTCTCTGTAGGAGATGGTCAAGATCCTCCTGTGGCACTTCATCTCAAAAGCCTGAATGCGGTCTCTGTAGGAGATGGTCAAGATCCTCCTGTGGCACTTCATCTCAAAAGCCTGAATGCGGTCTCTGTTGTCAGGGTCCACGCCTCGCATCCATACAAGGCGATAGATGTTACAAGGACCTTATAGGGCTTGACCTATTAAGAAAAAGTGTATGCATATATCTAAACTCTGTATCACGATTGGCGAGCACCTGTCTGAGGACGGAGCGTGAAGGCTAGGCACAATCCACCCGGATTAGGCGCCATGGAGTCATAACAGTCCCAGCAGTCGTGCACCACAGGGTTCCCGTGGTCATTAAAACGTTGGAAATGTTGAAAAAATTGCAAACTATTTTTCATGGGCCTTGAAAAGTGTTGAAATGTTGGCTAAAACTGAAAAGTAATGAAAACGTTATCATTTACTCCGGCCGAAGATTTTTTAATTTATCATGCTTGTTTTTCACCTTTGAATTTTTTCCCTCCGTCTTTTTATGCATTTCGTTTATCTAGATTTCAATTTTAGCCCCTAGCAGTGCAAAAATAGTGTACATTTTCAGAGATTTGTGCGAGAAAATGTCATTAAGGTGATTTTGTAAGTATTGGAAAAATAATGGAGAAGTTTTGACATTTGTTTCTTAAAAGTCTGAAAGAACCCTGGTACCATTTGTTCCCGCTTCCTCTGATCCGACAGACAGGCGCACAGTCCTATTCATCCTTGACCCCCAAGGTACAACCACCATCCTGGCGCTCAAGGAAGAGATGTCTCTCGCCACAAAAGCAATGTTTTCTCTGTTTCCGTTTCCCCCAGGAAACTATTTGTGCGTAAAGCATGTTGCCGTTAAAGACATGCACGTTCGTGATTTAGGTTCTCGTCATTACTTAACCCCCCTACCCCCAACCCCCCTACCCCCAACCCCCCTACCCCCAACCCCCCTTTGTGCAGTGCTATTCTTGCTTGAATGTTCGGCAAACTGTTGAGGATCTGTCTCCATCGACCTGCATGTTATCATGCTGGGTATGCGAGTTATCTTCCTCCTGCTTTGTTGTGTCTTAATCCCTAGTTACCGCTTGTATTCCCTGCGCCATCAGCATCGAAGGAGACATGAAAGGAGTCCCTAATTTACTACCTGGATTGTTTCCTCTTTTAAAAGTTTTGTTAGCAGACGGGTGATAGGCTGTCTGCATCGATTTTAGCAAGAGAGTCTCCGTCTGGAGACCGTTGGAAAATTCCTCGATGATGAGAGACTTGCGTATGCCTCCTACGAGGTCCAATCATTGACGAGACGCTGTGACGTCACGCTTCCTATCGAAGCCTGTGAATCCACTTTATCGCGCCCTTTTCATTCATGGAACAGTTTCTGCCACAAGAACCGCAGATTAATGCAGGGGAAACCTTTCTGGGAGGTCTCGGCTCGATTAAGTGTGCCTGTCTTTGACCCCGGCAATTTCCCGCCAGTCAGTCACCAGTGCCGATCTGTCAACCTTTTACAACTCACCTGCACCCACACACACAATGCCCCGGCCGAGTTTGGGGTGGCCATTACAGAAGTTACCAAGGGCAACGCGCCCCCCACCCCCCAGAACGGCGCTGCCCTTCCTTTGGGGGGGGGGGGCACGGCCGTGAAAATATTGGCCTTGGAAATAAAAGTTCCGCCTGTTCTTTCCTGTCATTTTATCACGTTGTTGTTAAAGTCATCTGCTGTCCTTTGAAATCCATGTATGTCTCATATGAAGCTTTGTTAGTCTTTTCTTCAGAAACTGGTGAAAATAGAATAATTTATGGAATACGTTCTTCTGGGTTTCAGAAGTCTGTCTTTTATATATTCTGTACAGCACCTTTCATTTCTGCCTGCTCACTGTCGTCTCCTCCCCACCTCCCACTCTCATCCGGATCTGCAGGTAGGCGTCATGAAGTGGTGTGTTTGTGGAGTTACTGCTGTACAGTTGTGTTTTCATGAGCTGCCTCGAAGATATGAAAATGGTGAACAACAAACAGCACTTGCCTTGACTTTGATCTTTACCTAAGCATAGACTTCATAGTAAAGAGTGGTCAGGTTCATTAGGATGGAACAGAACGATCGTTAGTCGTATTGTGCATGGCTTTAGGAATCAATGCAAAAAGGTCTGTCACTTCCAAGTTTGTAAAGAGTTGTTGTGTTGATCTTGCCTTTAAATGTTGCAACAGAAAAGTCCACACTTCTACCAGGACAGATTTTGCTCATTTGGGTACTAAAGGACGACGTCGTGCCCATTATACGCATCAAAGGTGCCTGTTAATAGTGGCGCCGTTTGTCCAGTCTGCTGCGGTAAGTGTCTGCTCAAATCGGGACGTAAGCCTTCACTCTTTGTCGCCTTTGTTGAGTGCGCCATGCCATTAGCTTCAGTTGACTGCAGGGGCACTTTGCAGTGAGAGAGAGAGAGAGAGAGAGAGAGAGAGAGAGAGAGAGAGAGAGAGAGAGAGAGAGAGAGAGAGAGAGTGTGTGTGTGTGTGTGTGAGAGAGAGAGAGAGAGAGAGAGAGAGAGAGAGAGAGAGAGAGACTTTATAAGCAGGTGTTACAAAGAGTGGTGATCGTTTTAGTGCTGTGTGTGTGCGTTGTG
This sequence comes from Theodoxus fluviatilis, assembly GCA_034096865.1. Classification (NCBI taxonomy): domain Eukaryota; kingdom Metazoa; phylum Mollusca; class Gastropoda; order Cycloneritida; family Neritidae; genus Theodoxus; species Theodoxus fluviatilis. Next base: position 119,988 of record JAWQFJ010002712.1, on the reverse strand, counting down.
GGATGTGTGTTTGTGTGTGTGTGTGTGTGTGTGTGTGTGTGTGCGTGCGCGCGCGCGCGCGCGCGTATGTGTAAATGTGTGTATGCGTGTGGGCCCGCGCGCGCGTGTGTGAATGTGTACTTGCGTATATGAGGGTGTTTAAGTGTGTGTGTGTGTGTGTGTGTGTGTGTGTGTGTGTGTGTGTGTGTGTGTGTTGTGGGATGTGTGCGTGCGCATGTGTTCGTGTGTGTGCACACGGGCACGTGTGAGTGATTGCGTGCATGTGAAAATGTGCGTGCGCGCGCGCGTGTGTGTGTGTGTGTGTGTGTGTGTGTGTGTGTGTGTGTGTGTGTGTGTGTGTGTGTGTGTGTGTGTAAGAGAGAGAAGGATGGTATGACGAAAGGACGTGCAGCTGAATGGTGTGGATTAGTTGTCAGGAGATTCGAGGCAAACACCTTTTTATACAGGCCTCGTTGTTGTCGGACCTCTTTTCACTCGGTTGAAAATTAGAACAGCCGCACCCACGGTAATGTTCTCTTCAGTGCAATAACTCTGGCTCTGCCGTCTGTCACGGGAAGGCTTTATGTTTGATCTGCTGCTTTCCCCACTTATGTCCAGGCTGATCCTCAGCTTTCACAACAGCCACGAGAAAGCGCCTGAAGTGTCCTTTTGTCGTTCGTAAAATGTTTTATTCTTGGCTAAACTGTTATCGCCCCACGTATTCACGCGTTCTGACACCAACGTTCACACACACACACACACACACACACACACACACACACACACACACACACACACACACACACACACACACACACACACACACACACACACACTTACTAACAAAACACACACTAACTCACACACACACACACATACACGTGTACACATTCTCTCTCCCTCTACTTGCGCACACTTTCAAACTCACTCACTCACTCACTCACTCACTCACTCACTCACTCACTCACTCACTCACTCACTCACTCACTCACTCACTCACTCACTCACTCACTCACTCACTCACTCACTCACTCACTCACTCAGGAGGTGCTCAGGCAGCCTCGAATGCACACTTGATCTTTTAGTATCATTTTGTATTCTTTAACGAGGACCGTGATTCTCTTTGCTTCTTTAGGGCCTATACTTTGGGGTAATACGGTTACTCGAGAAGAAAGGAATTTTTTTTTAATTGATTTTGATACGAAAATGAATTTGCGCTGTTTTGAAATACCCTCTTGAGGAGTTTAGAAAATACCAGTAAATGTCAATTCAAGTATATTTTGTATTCCTCCTCATACGGGCGTGGAATGAGATGTATCTCTTTGTTTCGACAGAAATCGCTGAAAGCGATTCGACCGTCCAGACATAAATGGACACATTCATATGAAAAGCCAGTGCCGTTAATCATACTTCTGGGATAGCGATTTCACTGCCCAGATATGGGCTAGGTCTGAAAGGAAGCAACGTGAGAGAATACAAGGAATGTTCCCAAGGTTCTTTCTGCAGGCAAGTCATGGACCTTGAACCTATCATCACGACACACACCTGGGAGAAAGATGGACGTCGTCTTTGAATCTCAACACAGGCCAAATCCTCTTGACTCCATTGCGAGTTTCTGCATTGGCAGCGGTGTGTTTGCTGTGCCGGACTCTTTATCAGCTATCTGACTTGGATTCGGGGTGTATGGAGTGGAGTGCGCCTGCTCTCAAGTCCAGGATGTTTTGCATTCTCACTTTTCGTGCACTTTAGTTCGCCGCTATGCCCGCGCCGCTGGGTTTAGAAAGCTTTTGTCGCCACCGCATGGAACAATTTCGCTGTCACACGATGAAATCGAAACGTGAAAATAAAAGGTACCACAATGATCTTCGACGCCTTGTGCCAGATATCTCACTAGGTCGGAAATGTTCGGCGCCCTTTGAAGAATTTCTGGGTGAGAGCGTGAATGGGATAGCCGAGTTTGCGAAGATCAGTGAATTAGATGTTGAGGTTATCGTCACATAAAGCTGTTGTTTCATCGAAGTCTAAGGTCCGCCATCTATAAAACTAAAACGCGCGCGTGCACACATACGCGCTCTCACGCATATAACACGATACACAAAGACTGGCAGGAGTCAACATGAACATTTTTACTAGCTTACTCTTTAGGGCAAGTATCCTGTAATAGCGCTTGTCCGGCAGACCTCCTTACTTGCCCATGTGGTGCGCTGCGAACATTCATTTACAAAGTCACACACGCACGCACGCACGTATGCGCACACACACACACACACACACACTTATAATATACACACATACACACACACACACACACACACACACACACACACACACACACACACACACACACACACACACACACACACACACACACTCATACAGTTATCGTCTGCTGGGTACCAACGATCCATCGAGCGGAGCGAGTTTACAATTGTCGTTGAAAAAATCACATGCCCAGTCTGGCAGGCTGACCAATGCTACGGCCTGGCCGACAAGAAAGTCTGCTTGCCTCGGGTAGACGGGCGGTGGTTAATGCTGACCTGTGGCTGGTGATAAATGTCCAAACTGTTCAGTGGTTCCCTGTGTGTTTAATACATTCTTCCTTCCTCAATATACTTGCCTCGGTTGATCCGTTTAGGGGTTGACGGATAGTTACAAGAGATCAATTCTGTGTCATTGTCAAATACGGGTCCACGGCGTTTTGTCGTCATGGTTACCGTAGAACTCTGTTCATTTCGATGAAGTTGACGAAGGGAATCTTTGGTCGTCATTAACAAGTGTTGAGCATGCATTCCCGAATCGACCTCTGTGTTTGTAACACTTTGCAATTTTAAAATTGTTGTCTATCACTCCCTGCAGAATAGCTTCAGCAACAATAGCTAGAATGGAGCCTTTAACAGACACCATTTTTTAGGGTTGATGCCATAACGGTTATGCAAGGCGTTGCTATATGTGCCTGTGACACGCATTAAATTAAGTAGGAATATATGATATAACACATTCTTTGCTCCACCATCATCATCGACAACAACATTTTCGACTTTGTGCCCAAAGCCGATGCGATGGCATATCAATGACGATCATTTTCGCTGTCATTCGTCGACTTGATTGTCATTAATTGGATATTCATAGTCACAGTGAAAACAGCATCATCGACTAAACCGTGTTTAAAATGTACATTTGACTATTTCCTCCTCAAAAATAATTCTGGGGGCTGTTCTCACTCAGCTGACTGTATACAGTTTTAGACAACCGTTTCTTTGCAGTCATTAATGTTGGTTTCCCTGGCTTGAGGCGACGACATTTTGTGAGGGCAAAATTCGTTGGGAAATAAACCTGTCGTTGCACAGACTGAGACAGTGTCACTGGGGGGAAAAATCCAGTACGAAAAGCGAGAAATTCAGAAAGAAAAAGGAAAGGGAAGGAGGACGGACGGACGGACGGACGGACTGACTGACAGAAGAAAAAAGGAAGTAAAGAAGGGAGGAAGGAAAGAAGGGAAGGGAGGAAGGAAGAATAATGAAAGAGGAGGAGAAAGGTAGGAAGTTGCATCTGCCACCTTGAGAAATTAGGCTGGAAATAGCAATGCTGGAAGAAAAGCAACTGCCAAAGTTAATTTTATTTAAATTTCATCCCTTGCCTCGTAAGTTTTAGTTCTAACCAATGTCTGTCAAGAGGCCACGTTATGAAGCAGGAAAAATAGTCAAGTAATTGGAAACTCCCCAGCGAGTAAACTAAAGGGGAATTTCGATGCAGGGTAAAGAAATGAAATCAAATAAAATTTACCCACATCTTACGCAGTAGTCGCTGAACCACTGAATTAATTTAGATTGTAGAATTTAAATGCAATCACACAGACCCTTAAAGTTGAGCAATGGTTTGATGGTCCTTAGCTTTGCCATGTATCCTGTGCCTTGTAGCCAAGACAGCGTTTGAGAAGCCAGGGAGATCCATGAATAACAGCCAGTGAGATATGTGGCATGGAGTGGAGTAGGCAGGGAGTGGGGGCTCAGCGACATGAATAGCAATGAATGCAAATGGCAATTCGATAAGATCTCAGTAATATTTGATTAGCATTGAAATGGCTCACATGCACTTGTTTGACGTGAGAGATTGATGAACTGAAAGGGAACAGATTAAAAAAATTTAAACGTACCCATCCCCACATCCCCACCCTTTTTCCCTTTCACACACACACGCCCATTCCCCCCCCACCCGCGGCCGCTATCCATTGTATAAACACGCTGCAGCCCACTTTCCCACCAAAGCGATTGTCCCATGAAAAATGATCAGAGAAAATATGCTTGAGCATTTCTTTTTAACGATGTTAACGAGTGCGGTGACGTAATGGCGCCAAATCTAAATGAAAGCATCAATTTTAAAATTAATATTCTTAAATTTTTATATTTTCTTATTGGAAGACCATTTATACACTACGAGATGATTCAATTTGGTTGTTTTACGGATGAAAATACTTTAACCCTCATTGAGGCACAGTATATGAAAAGTTCATCAAGATTATGCGGCGCCAAATTGTTTTTGCATCTATTAATATCGTCCAATAGAACGCGAACGATCCTTCTTCATGGTGCGAGGTTTTTCTCGCGACACCAACCTCTTACCAAGCGTTTTATTGCTGTCCCCCCTTTGCTTGGGACCCGAGGGGAGATCTGTCTAGTAATAAAAGTGTTTTTTTGATCGTAGACTCATGAAACCCTTGATTCAATCATAAAGTCCATTTACATGGACGACTTCTCTGTTTTTGCCCCTTTATTGTCGTTGCAGGGCGGTAATAGAAAGTTTAGATACCCCATCGAATATTTCGGGTTTTACGTTGCGCTTGAAACAAGCTGATAAGGTTGGTTGGGGCACTGCACTTTTTTCTCTCTTTTTTTTTCATGTGATGGCGACTACTCCTCGCGTACACATGTTAAAGTTGATTTATTGTGTCGTATCATTTCTCATTCTAGCCATCGGCACGGTCTTTACGAGGGTCGAAAAGACTACAAAAGCACAGTTAGCGACACAAAATGTCGGTCTGTAAATCGGCAGGCCTTGACTCCCGGGATATGATACTGACTGAAACAGAATAAAATGGGTTCTCTGGGTCAAGGGTGATAAAGAAAGCAGATTTTTGCAGTCTGAGAAAGAATAATGATGACTTACATAAATGCTGAAAAGCCAACTCATGAAAAGTTCATTCAGTGGTATAAAACATCGGCGGGAGATTTAGGGTTTTTTGACTCACATGCGAAGCAAAAGTGAGTCTATGTACTGAGCCGTGTCGTCCGTCCGTCCGGGCGTCCGGGCGTCCGTCCGGGCGTCCGTAAAAAACTTAAACGTTGGATTTTTCTCGGAGACTATTAAGTCTATCAACACCAAATGTGGCATGATGGTGTATGATGACAAGGCCTTAAAAAACATACATAGTGACTTGACCTTGCTTCAAGGTCAAGGTCACAGGAGCCATAAATGTGGTCTCAAAAACAGTCATTTTTCACATTTTCCCAATTTTCTCCCACGTTATTGAGAATGGCGACCTTAGCTACAAGTGGTATATAGGTCAAAGCAAGCCCTATCTTTTGATACCAGTTTGGTTGACCTTGCTTCAAGGTCAAGGTCACAGGAGCTCTTCAAAGTTGGATTGTATACATATTTTGAAGTGACCTTGACCCTGAACTATGGAAGATAACTGTTTCAAACTTAATAATTATGTGGGGCACATGTTATACTTTCATCATGAGACACATTTGTTCACATATCATCAAGGTCAAGGTCACTTTGACCCTTATGAAATGTGACCAAAATGGGGTAGTGAACCACTAAAAGTGACTATATCTCATGGTAGAAAGTGCCAATAAGCACCATTGTGCTTCCTATGTCTTGAATTAAGAGCTTTGTGTTGCATGACCTTGGATGACCTTGACCTTGGGTCAAGGTCACATGTTTTTTTGGTAGGAAAAAATGTGTAAATCATTTCTTAGTGTATGATGTCATTGGTAGGTTTAGTTGTTTGACCTTGACCTTGAAGGTCACCTGAAGGTCAAGGTCATATAAAGGTCAAGGTCAAGCATGTGAGTCGTATGGGCTTTGCCCTTCTTGTTTGATATTCATCAGGTATGTTTAGAATTTTCCCATCCTTATAAAACCCGGCTCAACTTTTCTGTCTTTTTTTCCGTTAGAGGATAAAATCACTGCAGGAATGTCGATTCTAGTGGACAAAAAGGTCTACGACCCGAAACGTTGTAATTGCCGCCTTCTCTTTTTGTTAACGGACACCGAACAGATAATGGTATCGACTTTAAAACATTTGGTCTTCCTCATGTTCGTTATTTTTTCGTTCTACTCTTCCAGTGGCGATGAGGAAAAGTTGGCCTTCGTCCATTTTGCCATTGCAGTAAACGTTAGACGCAAATATTTGAAGGAAACGAGGGTCTACTTTACCAAGCACTTTCCAGTAGGACTTTTAAGGATTGTCGGGTCGCAAAGCAATCGAGCACAAGCAATCAAACCCAATCGTGAGTGTTTACGCTGGCCTATCTCAAGGTCTGTCTTCTTGTCTGACAGCTGGAGAACCTCCACTGCAGCTCGTAGTAGTTCCTGGTCCCACACGCTTCATCTGTACTCGGCAGGTATGCGTTTTGGATCACGGAACCGCCTGCACGCGACTTCAAGCAAGCGGTCTGGTAATCTTCTCCGTATCACTTCGCACTAATCCACTAATCCGAGAGGCAGAAAACCTTGGCACAGCGGGCGGCAGTCCCTTATTGCATTACCTCGTTCGCCACACATGTGCCATGTGTTAGTCCTCCTTCTTTTTGATGTACCCTGATGGAAACGTACTCCCTGGGGTGGAGTCACAAAGAGACGTCTTAGAAAGGGCCAGCCCGAAAGAAAACTCCGAAAGGGTGTACTGTAGATGGTGGGGATGATAAAGACAGGAATGTGCTTGTGTCATGCATTTGAGAGCGATTGCTTGGAAATGAGCTCGTTAAATCCCTGCAGGTATAGGCTCCGGGGTGCTTGAGTCCCAACACATGCATGCATTCCGTTGGAAATATATACTTATTGTTCATTGGGTAACTCTCGTATGCCTGGCGCTGCATGGGATTGAACTCTGTTGACAGAGGAAGAACGACTGACATGGAGGAGTATTGTGGGAGGGATACAGGGTGCACATGAACTCCTCCTCGCCTACTTGGACGTGTATACGCATGCAGACAGTAGACATTCTGTTACTCACCAGAAATCAGTGTTTTCCGATGTAGAAGAATAGGCAGTGGAAACATGAACAGGTAAATAATAGACGGGTAGGCAGACAAACATCGGACACACGGGTAGGCGATCGAATAGAATTACTGACTGATGGGCGGACGGACGGACGACATGTTGACGTATGAACGGACAGACAAACCCACGGGCGGGTGCGCATGTAGACAAGCTAGAGGCAAATGAACGAGAGTGCAATTAAAGACCCATCGAGCTCAATTTTAGTGCTTAAAAGAAGTCGTTGTGTGTCACTGACCAGAGTGCATTACATGGATGAAGAGACTGCTGGCACCTTTAAGTGATTTTTTTTTCTCCCACCGAGAGGGCGGGGGGCATTGGTGGCTGCTGTTGTCAGTTATACCGAAGCCCTAAAGAGCTTCATTGGAAGGGCGGGTGTCTGCATTAAATGAAGAGAAAGACCACAGCGTCATCGTTCAATCACTTCAGTGTCGGGGCAAAATGAGGAGCTCGTCTGGCACCAACAGGCGGGGTCGCCTCTGTGTGCCTGGTTTTTGTTCCAGGCCGTGACAGTCCCTTCAGGTGACGGATCTTCTTCCCAGTACCAGGGCGTCCTAATTGCCTTACCTTGTTCCCTGGAGTATCCGTGTACACGCCCCTCTCCTGCACGCTTTTGTGTGAGTGGCCCCGTCCTTGCTGCTCCTCCCGTACCGGATTCTCCTCAAGGCCTCTACTAGCGCTTTTGCCAAGCATTGCTTTCGAAGCTTTGAGAGCGACTGTCTCCTCGAGTGTCAACGATTTGGAGCCCGACAGTAGTGAATGAGGTTCTTCAGTGAGGTCCCTGCTTGCTTTTGCAAATCTGACATGGGCTATTCATGGGTTGTCGTCTTAACATTCTGATAGAAAAATGAGTTCTCCGGAAAAGATAATTAATACTGGAGATATAATATATATGTGAGAGTTGGTTTCTTACACTTCAGTACAAGTTGGAGGCACGTAAGGTATGTATGTGCATGTGTGTGTGTGTGAGAGACAGAGAGAGAGAGAGAGAGAGAGAGAGAGAGAGAGAGAGAGAGAGAGAGAGAGAGAGAGAGAGAGAGAGAGAGAGAGAGAGAGAGAGAACGAACGAACGAACGAAAAGTTTATTTGATCAGGCCACCGGCCCATTTCAAAGGAGTTTACAGTATCTCGTAGCACAATTATATTATAGGTTCAAGTCAATTACAGTCCCGAGACAGTGTTACCAATAACTAGGCTAATCAATGTAGAAACTGTCTGACTCGACAGAGTCTTGTGCCTCGGATCTTCTCTTGAAAGCCTTCAACAAGAAAACACTTACTGGTCTGACCACAGATGGACTCTCTGCTGAAAACAGGGTGACAAGATCATTCCGAGGGCTTCCTTCAAGGTATACCATGATATATTGCTGACGAATATCAGATAAAGCAGGACATTCCAAAACAAAGTGAATTTCATCCTCATCTTTCTCTCTACATAATGGACAGAGGGTTTGTGATGGCCCAGAACTGTATCTGAATCTATGAGTAAACAAATCGCTAATAACCCACACGAAAGCGCGCGAATACATTCTTGAATGCCTTCTTGTCAATGGCATGCAGATAACATTCTGGTTCGAGTACATTTTTTATCTCCCTGTACAATACAAATCTACTACTTTCTTCTAGTTTTGTTCGCCATTCCCAACGAAACTTATTCACTAACTTTTCTTTTAGCATATTCAGAAATGAGCGTTCGTTTGCAACAGTTTGTCGATCCCATACGTGTCCAAAATCATGTTCGATTAAGATTTTCTTGATACCAGAAGACCATGATGCAACATATTCGCTACGTTGCATCATCTCATATACTCGACGAGGAAGTCTGTATTCCTCCATACTCGTGATTTTCAACCAGTATTTTACACACCTAATTATGGCATTCACATACAAAGGATAACGACCCGTCTACCATAAGCCATCGAGAGAGAGAGAGAGAGAGAGAGTTATCTTTTTGTCTTTCCTTATTACACTGTACCATTATATTTGGCTGGGGTGCATAGGAAACTACTCTTTTTATTGCATTCACCTAAATAGTGAAACATCCGCAGGTAAACCACCAGCCCAACACATGAACTTTCTCCCCTCATGGGGACACATTTCCTCGGCGACAGAGGAAGATAATGCGTTAGATTTTATCAGGTCTTTAACGCACGACCTACGTCAATCGAAATCCAGCCACAGGTCGGACCAGGCTCAAAACAGAGCAACGGTTGGGTCAGGGGTCCCTTTATCTCTGGCAAATGCGTCACCCAAGCTTTCTGTAATCTCATTAGGAATTCTAGAAAGACCAGGGCTTTGCTTCATGCCATGTGCACGGGGTGAACTGGTTGTCTGGGTGGAACGTTTCTTCCTTTTTTCCTCTCTCTCCCCTCCCGCTGCATTTGTTTGCCAGCAGTTCCTCTCACAGGGCGGCGGTAACCCGAGTGTTTCACGGGCGTAAACGTTTGTCCCCGGCGGCTGGAAGTGGAGAACTCTCACAGGAACACTGGTCCAGGTCCTGGAGTGAACCTCTACACCGTGAGAAGTTCGTTTGACTCCGCATAGTTAACGCCACGCTATAACCGGTTCAATGAAGTTCATGTTCATGTTCATGTTGATTACGCAGCATACTATACTCACGTGCCTTGCTTTATTCTCCCCACACTCTGTGGCAGCATCGCTCTACATGTTGTAGGCCTGTGTTCTTGAGGTTCTTGAATTTGTTTCCTCTCATTTCAATGACATTGATTTTTAACATGCGTGATCTTGAGGGTTTTGATTCTCCTTACCCCTACTTACTTCATTATCTATGCGTGATAACACCGTCAGCGGAGGAAATGTGAATGGGAGTGTTTTCTATCATTGTTTGTTTCGAAACTTTTTGAGAAAAGAAGTTGATTTCAGTTTATCAATGACAAATTCAATGAATACCATCTGTTGGTCACTGGCGAGGCAGGGATTGTACCACTCCTCCTCTTTGCCCCCAGTCGTTCTTTGTCCCTTGCTTTGCCTCTTGATTAATGATCTTCTCTTCGTGGGCGAGAGAACAAAATGTTCAAACGGTTCCTTCTCTTCTTTTTTTCATGTCACACAGATTCCCCTGCTTTACTTGGCGCCACTTTTGGATAAAAACGCATTTTGATGTAGCGCCTCTATCATGGCTTGGCAAGGCTGCACATGGACACTTGTAAAGTGAACTTTCATTGTAGACCTTTTTCGTCGTTGCTCTGGGAAAGGCGTCGTCACAGAAACATATTTCCCTTTGATGTATGCACTGCACACACGCTCGCACGCACGCGCGCACTTACACACATACTTACACACACACACACACACACACACACACACACACACACAGACACATGGTATGTGTGTGTTCATTCTTTAACCCTTCAATCGAAGAAGCCAGCTCAAATTTTCATACCATAGTATTGGTAAGCTAAGGACCTTTATATGCGAAACTTGTTTTGAGCACCAATGCCGGATAAGTGCTTCTGACCAGAGCTGGAATGCAGGAGAGCCCAACTGTGGCGCTATCGGCCCGATAACATCTATCGGTGCGAACAGGGGGGATTTTTCATGTGCGGGAACCACCGACACGGCCCTAGGCCCTATCACAGCGAAACATTTTTGGGTGATCGCACCATCTGATATTTCGCTCTCGGTCCGTTCATTTTTTTGGACATCTTCATGCAAACATGATGGGCCCGAGAGCTGTCTCATCATCGATATATACTAAAACAGTCTGATTTCCCCTCATTTACTGTTTAAGCACTCGTTAATGGAGTGCATTAGCCGCCGAGTGCAGACATTACACTCTCTTTAAGACAAGGGAAGTAACTCTTTTGCTGAGTGAACATACCGCACTCATTTTTGGATATTATTTTTTTGTGAACAGTGTCCTACACCGCTGATGGGCTTAAGCGACTCCTTGTCAACGAAGTCTGTTCTAACATTCTGTCTTATTTCCCCTCACTTTCTCTGGAATCGGAGGAGGGTATTACCATGTGACTATTTGAAGACGACCCGAATGCTGTTGGAGACCGTTCGCTGGCTCCTGCTTTCGAACCTTTTTGAGGACTTGTCGGGCCCGTGGCTTTTCTCTGTGGCTTGGTTATCACAGGCATTGACACAGGAAAATATAGACCGCACTTTCCGTGACAAAGATAGAAGCAGGATTGCGCCTGTCGGACTTGAGTATTAAATCGAGTTGTCCCACATACCACCCCTGGAGTCATCATCCGAGTTATAGCGGGAAGTTCACGCCGATTAGGTCAATCCGCCCTCGATAAAATCCCGCATTGACGCCATTTTGAGGAACAACATACCTGAAGTGAGACGATGGTTGCGTCTCTCCTATGGTCGTCTTCCCTAAATAGTGCTTATCGGCCCTGAGGGATCAGGACTGTAATACCAAATTGATTGCGGCTTAATGTAATAACTGAATCTCCAGGCTGCTCCGTTCCAGAGACTTGAAGTACAAGTGCTCTTATCAATGTCTTCACCACCGTAGCTATTTGCTGACACTTTGGTGTCACTCAGGTCGAGGTCGTTTGGTGCTTTGATATTTCTACTCCAAAGTGTTCTAGTCCTACAGAGTGCCGGAGCTTCGGAGTGATGATCTAGAGAAAACAAACAGATGATCACGGAATCAGTTATCCTTGTCACGCATTGTGACGGAGAAGTAAAGTTGGATATTTAGGATCAGATGAGGATATCTTTGCATGTTTAGTGTTGAGCAAACCCGCCACGAAATGCATGTGGTTTGTTTTTTTAGCCTGTGTGCATTGTGTTTGCAGCACTAACAATATTTTTCGCCAGCTTACATTTGTCAGGATGTTTGTTGAGCTGAATTAATTAAGCAAGTTGATGTTGTAGTGGTGTTATATGCTTCTATGAAGTGGAAAGATATGGGCCCGTATTCACAACGGCGATTTATCTTTTTAACACTCGATTTATCTCCTAGCCCCGCGTTATCTTGATCAGTTAGATAAGGTACGCTCGTCAGAGGATCCTAGGTTGCGCTTTGCTATATATACTGGTTTCCAGCCAAGGGAGAGCGGAACAGGCAGTTGGAATCGTCTGAGTTTAGAGATAAATCGGAGTTAACATAAATCGCTGATAAATCGCCGTTGTGAATACGGGCCAAGGACAAGATCTTTTGTAATCGTGTCAGATGTTTCTACGTAGTGGAAGGATAAGGATCAGATCGTGTGTGTGTGTGTGTGTGTGCGCGCGCGCGCGTGTGTGTGTGTGTGTGTGTGTGTGTGTGTGTGTGTGTGTGTGTGTGTGTGTGTGTGTGTGTGTGTGTGTGTGTTGTTGTTGTTGGTTTGTGTTTGTGTGTGTGTGTGTGTGTGTGTGTGTGTGTGTGTGTATGTGTTGTGGGGCTCTGTGTGGTTAGCGCGCTTTATCTGCAGTCACTTGGGGCTAGTGGGTGCTGTGTTCAAAGCTGCTCGGAATCTAGGGTTGCAACCTTGAGCAAGGCGCTTTACTCACATTGCTTCTCCCCACCCAGGAGTGAGACGGGTCCTTGTGAGGGCTGAGCTGGAAAATTGTGAAAGATAACTTTGGCGCGTTCATTCGCAGCCTGGTTGCCTGCTCCTCAGGGAGTTGAGATGGTGTTGGGATGATAAAATGAGGTAGCCCGATAACCAGAGGGTAAATTTATGCGTTGTGAGCACCTATCAATGGGTGGAAAAGTCGTAATATAAAAAGAGTACCTGTGTGTGTGCGTGCATGCATGTGTGCGTGCATGCATGTGTGTGTGCGTGCATGTGTGCGTGCGTGCAAGCGTGTGTGCATGTGTATATATGGTATAGGTCCCTTACGAATGACATCGTTGCAAAGAAAAGGAATAAAAATGCTCGGCTTCCCTTCAGTGGATGGGTCAGTTCCTTTCTATTGAGGAAACTAATCTTCTACAGTCTCATACGGTTCTTATACACTTGGTTCGTCCCGGTGCACATTGCTCCAACAGCAATCTGTAGAGTCGAATGTATGCAATTCAGTAATTATCGAGCTGGCTCGTCAGTCGACATCCCGTTACCGTCATAGAAAGTGATTGAGTGAGTAAGATAACTAACTGAAGCTGCCGATTTCGAGGGAATTGACAAACGAAAATTCAGGGGAGGTCACTCAGATTGCTCTGTCTTCGGTCGCTCTACAGTTAACGTCTATTCCTACCTTTGTATGTGGTAACAAGTGTAAACTTCACTGGTGTTTATTCATGTGGGTTGCATATTCGCATTATTGCTACGAAGAAGACCCTGGTAGAAGAGGGGTTATTCTAGGGGAAATAACTTTGATTGCTGTCCTCAGTCCCCCTGTCTTCGTCACGGAAAGTGCGGTCTATAATTTTCTGTGGCAATGCCTGTGATAACCAAACCACAGAAAAGAGGCGCACATTAAAGTGGTATGGGCACGGCTTACGTTCAGCTGGACTTGTCAACATAATCCTGCAAGGCACAGTGCAGGGTGTGAGACGGAAATGCTGGCAGAGAAAGAGATGGGTGGACAACACCCCAGAATGGACAGACATGAATCTGAGGGTGTCGGAGAACAGAGAGGCATGGAGGGCAGCTGCTTGCTAGGTCATCTGTGGTGCCTTCATGATCGGCCAGACTACGAGATAGGTAGGTAGGTCGGTAGGTAGGTAGGTAGGTCGGTGGGTAGGTAGGTCGGTAGGTGGGTGTATTTTGATGGATAGCTAGATGTATACATAGATGGAAATATAGATGATGGATGGATAGATAGAGAAATTGGGATATACATGTAGATAGATAGATTCGACTAGATAGATGAATGGATGGATGGATGGAAGGATGGATGGATAGATTAGTTAGACAGACAGACAAACTCTCACTCAGCCGGAGAGAGAGAGAGAGAGAGAGAGAGAGAGAGAGAGAGAGAGATGCATATGATGCACTTTGTCGACCTGTTTTGAGGTGCAATAATAATAATAGTTTTTTCATATGCACATACCTTCCCTTGACAGGCAAGTTCATGGCATTTACAATCCAAAGAATCAACACTCATACAACCTGTTACAAGACAGGGCTCTGATTATTATTAATTGAGAGGGTGTCTAGGGGAAACGCACTGCTATCTTGTAACATTCACTCACCTTTCTCGCTGTCAAGAATGGACAGGACAACAGAAAAGATGAGGGCAGACTTCAAATACCAAATGACGTTAATAATGCTTGAAAAGATAGGCAATGGTTGTTAAGTCAACGTGCATGAGTAATACTTATTTAATTAATCCTAATTTAGCCAGCCAGCCTGTACTATAAAGGTAGAACTTATCACATAAGTCTCCAGAGAGAAACTCCACACTTCATTGATTGGTCGAAATTTCCGCCATCTTGAAACTTTCGTCTGCTGCGGTTGCGGTTACATGCGTCGCTTCGTTTTCAAAGACGATGTTCCGAAAAGCGGACATCAAATTTCCGCCATATTGAAATGGTTGGATATATCAATAACGGGTGAAGCTTTATGTTCTAACTCCATCCCACGTTTGACTCTCAACGGGTGGTCCCTACGCCATAACTCCAGGGCCCGACGCTGATATTGGACACAAACGTGACAAAAAGTAACGCGTCCGGGTTTAGGTGAAACTCCCCGAAGTGTGTAGGTTTCTCTCTGGAGACTCATTCGACATCAACTGCTGAAAAAGTGCGAAAATCAGATCTTGAAGAGTGCAATGGACCACGAATCAAATTCGCGCTAGCGATGCACATGTAACCGCAACTGCAGCAGACGAAAATTTCAAGATGGCGGAAATTTCGACCAATCAATGAAGTGTGGAGTTTCTCTCTGGAGACTCATGTGAACTTATCTTGAAAGAGAATTCACGTGAGTCTGTTTGAAAGAATGCTGAAGGGGTCAGAGCCGTTGACCCCAGTGGTTGTGCTTCAAAGGGTGATGTTTTGGTGCGCTGGGGAGGTGACGATTGACACAGGGGTGGGTCCTGATAGAAGGGAGGGTTGGAACAGCATCATCTCCCCTCGTGTCCTTTCTGGTGGGGGTCTGGCAGGGGTTAGGAAACGTCCATCTGCGCTTGTGGCTGTTTGGCGCGGCCCACTCCCCCCACCCCACCCCAGAGGGCTGGTGCTGGGGTCATCACGAGAGGCCAGCACAACTCGGAGCTGGAGTTGATGAGAGGTAGAGGGCAGATGTCACCCGTCCTTCCTCCATATCAGCATGGCCTTGCCACAGATGATTCCACTCCACGCCAGGAGCAGGAGAGCAGAGAGTGCCAGCCCCAAGTCAGCAGACAGCAGCCTTTTTATTCTCTCCCCCATGTCTCCGTTCAAAGTCTCAGGAATTCACTCCCTCTAAACCAATAGGGTAATAGGGAATTGGCGCGTGCTTGGCCAGCACATTTTTCCCACTCTAACTTTAAAAGTTGGCCAATCACATTGAACTTCTATACGTTGAATTTATCAATGTCAAGGATACTCATACTGGAAGCTCGGCGCCTTAATTTGAAACTGTTCACTGTTTCATCACGAGGCTTCACCACAGCAAACTACTTTCAAAGCATGGCTGGTTTTCTAATACTAAATTTATTTGAGGCCTGGCTGGCTTCTACATTCTTAAGTGTCCATTATTTAACACATGCATAAACATGCAATTCATAACAGTAGTAGTATGATAGTTCATCATCTGACAACTCACACAGAAAACACGGAGAAAGGATCATTTTAATGTACACACCAGTAAATCCGTCACCTTGATTCCACTTGTGTACAATTCTTAATAATGTGGAAAGGATGTCCCGACACACAACCACTCAACACCACATTCCTACAAAAACTCACACACTACACACATAAACAAAAAAACTAAGATCCAATAGAACAAATAGAACAAACTATACAATATACACAGCACTTGCAGGCCAGGTCAAGTAAGGCGAAGCAGCTTAGCGAGAAAGGCGGATCGGAAGAGGTGGGTCTTTAGAGCACTTTTGAACTGGGGCTGAGTGTCAGAATGACGGACTGAGAGAGGGAGACTATTCCAGGTTATAGGTCCAATATAGGAGAAGGCACGCTGTCCTTGAGTTTTCTTATTACGGCGGGGGACCTTAAGCATTCTAGAGTCAGCATCTGAGCGTAGAGATCTGGAGGGCGTGTAGACTGCAAGAATTTCTGTAAGAGCGTGTGGTGCGGTGTTGTGGATGGCCTTGAAGCACAAAATAGCAAGTTTATAATCTATCCTATGAGAGATGGGGAGCCAGTTGTTGTTGTTGTTGTTGCGTACCTGGGCTAAACACTCCCAGGATCACCCAAGTGGGTGAGATGATTGCGTGTGTGACTGTTTTTGAACACCCCGCCATATAGGCAGACACACTCCGTCTTCAGGGGATTTGATATCTGTCTCCAGAGAATGCCAGTTGTTATGTTAGGAGCTTACCACGGCTGAAGATAATCCCCACATAACAGTATAAATGTGTGACCCCCACAAATGATCTTTCCTTTATTAGTACATAATTATTATCTCCCTTTTTCTATTGCAAAACTATGATCATTTGTGTGTGTGTGTTATATTCCTTATTATCTTCAACGCATGAGCCTATGCTTTCTTTTCCATCTGTAGCAGTCGACGTTTTAGGCCTATTCTCAACTCTATTACCTCCCCCTTACTTGCACTGCCAGGGGCTGCATTCCTCTCCATCCCTTATCTGTCGAAAGATGGGAACCAGCTCTATTTCCACAGGGGTTAGGTTTTTTTGGGCGCAGGAATTTGACCCCGTTCTGTTCTTTGTAGAAATTGGGAGAACTGAAGAAATTAAATATAATTGTAAATCAGTTGTGTTGTGGGCTATTATAATGTTTGGTGTAGTGAATTGTGAAATTTATATAAGAGGAAATTGTGTTCGTTGCAATACAATGAATTATTATTTAGGGATTTCATGTTCAAGCAGAAGGACATGTGAGTGTAAATTGGTGCCAGAAAATAGTTCCAGACCATTTTTCCGTGGGTTTCGTAGTTCATTTTTT
>JAWQFJ010002712.1:90000-102730 GCA_034096865.1 Theodoxus fluviatilis | reverse complement strand
TTTTTTTTTGTGACGTGCATCAATGCACAGATGGAGCCTGATCCGAGAGTGGAAAGGTCACAAACCAGAACACCCTGGTGTAAGGGAGCGGTCCTGAGGTTGGTTTAGAAAATAAAAGAAGAGAAGAATGGATTGAGTCTCTGGCTACTATCATCCCCTCTCCTTCTCCTCTTTTTCTGTGGGCCATCCGGTCACAGAAAAATGGCGTCGTCGGCAGGATCAAAGAACAGCCTCAGGACGCGGGGACCCCAACGATGATACCCGTCCACATGATGGTGAGGATGCTCCCAGACCAGAAACCAGGAGCAGGGATGTGACCAGCAGGGCAGTACTGTCTCCGGTGGGATTAGTACATTAGGCTTAGATCGTAACCATGGCAAGCCCGCCAACAAGGGAAGACTTTGATAGATTAGTAGAAGAACTTAATAGACTGAAGGTTAGGGAAGAAAAGATAGTTGTGATCCAAAAGGAGAAAAGTGTTCAAAAGTTTAGTGGTAGCTCTGACAGTGTTAGTGATTTTGTCTCAGAGATTAGAGCTTTGTTTGACAGTCGAAAGTTGTCAGAGAAGGAAAAGGTAGATATCATCTATGGTAGTATTTCCAAGAGTGTGAGGGATGAACTAAAGTGTTGCCCACCGGAGACGCAGCACGATGCTGCCCGCATTCTGAGGACTCTCGAAGAGACCTATGGTGATAGAAGATGTGTGAGTGACCTTCTTGGACACTTCTACAACGTGCAGCAGAGGGACAGAGAGACAGTGCGGAACTATTCCCACCGCCTCAAAGGGGCATATGATGCCCTTTGTGAAAGACAGAAAGCCTTGGGCACAGCCCCGGTAGAAATCACCCTGCTTCGTGATCATTTTATCACCCAACTGAGCAGCTCTCTGCTGAGAAAGAAACTCAAAGAGAGGGTGTTTGACACCAACACCTTGAGCTTTTATGATGTGAGGGACATTGCCATCAGGTGGGCGGAAGATGAAGAGGTGAGCGGGGGTGAGGGTGGTGTTACCATGTCTCTCCAGCAGGATGCACTCGGGGCACAAATGGCCAAGCTGCAGGAGGTGATGGAAAGGGTGGAGAAGGAGGTAAGGAGCCTGGGCCACCGAGTGCAGACGCTGGAGAACAGCAGTCGGCCGCAACCACCACGACCATCGCAGCTACCGCCGGGAGCCACCTTCACCAAGACCGGCAGACCCATCTGCGTCAAGTGTCAGCGGCCAGGACACCTCGGGCGCCACTGCACCAACGCGGGAAACGGGATGGACCAGTAGACGAGGGTCAGCCTGCTGGGAGCCTGTTTGGGGACCCGATGGAGAGGCTGCTGGGACCAAGTCCCCTATGTGATTGTGTCATTGGGGGTAAGAAGTTGAAAGCTCTCATTGATACAGGATCACAGGTCACCATGCTGTCGGAGAGGGCCTATAGACAATATTTTAGTGAAGCTGAACTTGTTAGTGCAGGTTTTCTTAGAATAACTGCGGCAAATGGGTGTGAAGTGCCGTACTTAGGTTATTTTGAGGCAGATGTGGAGGCCCATGGGAAAGTAGCTAGACAGCGAGGCATTTTGGTCCGAAATGGGTTGCCTATTGACGAGCAGTATGACGTTATTTTAGGCATGAACAGTCTCTCCGAGTTGGGAATTTGTCCGCATCCGGAGCCCGAAAAGGCAGTACAGGGGTTCGCCAAGGTTGCGGGCAAGTCGGCTGTGAACATTCCAGCAAGGGCCATCTCTAGCGTGAGAGTGACAGGGGGAGGAAGCCGTCGAAGATCAGACCCTGAGAAAGATGTGTTAGTAGAGCCACTTGCTACTGGCGGTCCAAGTGGACTGATGATGCTGAGCACTATTAGTAAAGTAGTAGGGAACAGCTTTTGGGTGCAGGTAATGAACATCACTGATGAAGACTGTACCCTACACCCACGTACAAGAGTAGGAGTGCTGCAGGATTTTGAAGAGGAGGTGGTGTCTGACGCCAAGATCTCCGTACGCTGTAACCGGGTGGAGATCCACACCACCGCAGTGGAAAAGCCTACCTGTCCAGTCGACCTTGATGCCACGGAATGCACCCCAAGCGAACGACGACGGTTGAGGGACCTGATAACCAAGAACGCCGACATGTTTTACCACGACGACGAGGACCTGGGTTATACGGAGAGGGTTCAACACCACATCAACCTCCGCGACCAACGTCCAGTTGCGTCAGCGTTTCGCAGAATTCCACCCTCCCAGTTGGATGAAATAAAGAAACACATCCAGAAACTTCTTGACCAGAAGATAATTCAAAAGAGTTCAAGTCCCTATGCCTCTCCTATAGTCGTCGTACGGAAGAAAGATGGCTCCATCCGTCTCTGCGTGGACTACAGGAAACTCAATGAAAAGACCATCCCTGATGCATATCCTCTGCCCCGCATTGACGACTCACTGGATGCGCTGGGAGGCGCCACGTTGTTTTCCACGCTCGACCTGGCCAGTGGGTATCATCAGGTGGCGATGAGCCCGGAGGATAGAGAGAAGACGGCCTTCATAACTCCGTTTGGGTTGTTCGAGTACCTCCGGCTCCCAATGGGGTTATCGACAAGTCCAGCAACCTTTCAGCGGCTGATGCAGAGTTCCATGAACGATCTGGTTTTCCAGATGCTGCTGATATACCTCGACGATCTCCTCGTCTACAGCAAGACCTTCGACGAACACATCCATCGTCTCCAGATCGTCTTCGATCGCCTTCGGGAAGTGGGGCTGAAACTCAACCCCAAGAAATGCAACTTGGCACGAAAGAGCGTCGAGTTTCTGGGCTACACCGTCTCAGGTCAGGGCATCGAAACATCAACAGCAAAGATCAACGCGGTGAAGCAGTGGCCTACACCCCGCACTGCCAAGGACGTCCGGTCATTCTTGGGGTTGGCAAGCTATTATAGGCGTTTTGTAAATGGCTTCGCCAAAATTGCCCGACCTCTACACCAACTGGTCGCTGACAGCCATCAGAAAAAGAAACCAGCAGTAGAGATCGTCTGGAGGCCTGAGCATCAAGAAGCGTTCGACCAGCTCAAGTCGGCACTGGTTTCTGCCCCAGTCCTTGGATACGCCGACTTCCATCAACCCTTCATCTTGGAGACTGATGCCAGCTTGACCGGGTTGGGCGCCATCCTCTCGCAGGAGCAGAATGGGAAGAAACGGGTGATTGCCTATGCCAGCCGCACTCTACGCGGAGGAGAGAAAAACACGACCAAATACGGCAGTTTGAAGCTGGAGCTGCTAGCGTTGAAGTGGGCAATGTGCGAAAAATTCAGACACTACTTGCTGGGGTCAAAGACAGTGGCCTTCACCGACAACAACCCATTGAGCCATCTGAAGACTGCTAAACTTGGGGCGATCGAGCAGCGATGGGTGGCAGAATTAGCCTGTTTTGATTTCACCATCCGTTACAGAGCAGGAAGGGAGAACGTGAACGCCGACGCACTCAGCCGATACCCCGTAGGCAACAGTAACAATAGCGATGACGACGACTTGGTCGCCATTTCATGCTCTCTACAGACCAAGCCTGCAAGCATCATGGTGCACTCCGCCACAGTCCCAGAACTCCGCGAAATTGACAGAGCCCATGGAGAAGTGAAAGAGAGGCTGGAGATTCCGGTGGCAACGTCTTTCCCAACCATCGAACCCGAGCAGTTGGCCAGACTACAGAGAGAGGACCTTGCCATTGCAGCTGTCTTACCATATGTGGAGGGAGAACGGCCCCAAAAGCGAGAGTTAGAAGAGATGGATGTCAACGCAAAGGCCTTAGTTCGCCAGTTGAAGAGACTCAAATTGGACAATGGCGTGCTGTATAGATATGTGATTGACCCAGCTCAGGGCCCACTCGCTCAGATTGTCGTGCCAGAATTTCTGCAAGGGACCTTCCTAGACCTCTGCCATCAGAGGTGTGGTCACCAAGGAACTGAGAGAACACTCCAACTGCTTCAACGCAGAGCGTTCTGGCCCAACATGAACCTTGCCGTTGATCAGTGGTGCCGCCGCTGTGACCGATGCCAGCGTGCCAAGAAAGGTGCCAAAGGGCACACACCCATGGGACACGTCCTTGCCACCAAGCCTCTCGAGGTGATTGCCATAGACTTCACAGTGCTCGAGCCATCCAGTGACGGTAGAGAGAACATCCTGGTCATAACCGACATCTTCACGAAATACACGGTGGCGGTGACGACGAAAGATCAGACTGCCGAGACGGTAGCCAAAGCCCTCGTCAAGAGCTGGTTTGTCAACTATGGGGTCCCACAAAGAATTCATTCCGACAGAGGTCGTTGTTTTGAGGCGGACCTCATTGGGCAACTGTGTCACCACTACGGCATCGAGAAGTCACGCACGACCTCCTACCACCCTGCTGGTAATGGCCAAGTGGAGAGATTCAACAGGACCTTGCACGATCTTCTCCGCACCCTCGAGAAAGAACAAAAGCGGCGGTGGCCTGAGCATTTGCCAGAGTTGGTGCATATCTACAATTGTACCCCTCACTCCTCAACAGGTTTCTCGCCCTACTATTTGCTGTTTGGGCAGGAGCCTCGCCTTCCACTGGACCTTTTCCTTGGTGAGCCGTCACAACGTTGGAACCCTGTGATGCCAATGGACTGGCTCGCAAGTCATCTGAAACGGCTGAGATGGGCTCACGACAAGGCGGGGGAGCGCCAAGTCGACGCGGCAGCAAGACGAAAAGAGAGACATGACAAAGGCAGGGCGTCTGCAGACCTACGACCAGGAGACTTGGTTATTACCAAGCAACATTTCAGGTCGAGAGCTAAGATACAAGACTTTTGGGGGGAGAGGATCTTCATCCTCACAGAAGTTCCAGGACCCAACGGAGGATCCTACCTCATCACTCCGCAGGACGGTCTCAGTGACGCCAAGAGAGTGACCCGCAGCGAAATCCGCCAGTACTTCCCTTTTCCAACAGTTCAACCATTAGGAGCGGTAGAACAACCAACTGTTGAAGCAACCCGAGAGCCAGAGATTACTTCAACCGAATACCTGGAGTGGCACATTATAATCAAACCAGAGCCTTCGTCCAAGATTCCAATTCGAGTTGCCACCCCAGCTCCTGTTGAAGCCAGACCTGTTGTTCCGCCTCAACCAGTTGTCTCATCTCCTTTGGCACAGTCAGTTCCTGTGTCGAGTACTCGACAATCAGAGACGGCTAACCGTGCAGGACAGATAGGTCGAGAGGTGGCCGTGCGCCGTTCATCCCGGATCACAAAAGGGTTGAAGAGACCCTAGAACTAAGACTTCTCCTTGTCCCTGGTAGACTAGTGCCTTTGGATACTTTCGATTGATTGCTGTTGTATCCGCACCTTTTTAGTTGATTGTGGGGTTGTAGAGTACCTGTTTCATGGTTAACTCAGGCATGCAATTTTTATCTCAGGTAGTTGTACTACATGTTTTTGTTTTGATGACCAATATTGATGTTTTTAGCAGACCCATAATGGTTTGGGGATTTTTATTTTATGGTTGCAAGTCGGATGTGTCTTGTTAGTTTACAACTTGTGTTGCTCTCCTGAGCAAGAGTCTTGACAGATGTTGATCAGTCTAGTTGCTATATCATTGATTAGACAAATTATCAGAAAGGATATTGTCTTATTGATGTGGTACAAATTACCTAGTAATTGGCTATCAGTCGTTTGTGTGTAGCAGAATGGTCTGTCTACAGATGTGGCATAGTGATTCTGGAGAGTACTTACTGAGCCCTTAAATGGACAGTAGGTATATCAGTAGCCTAAAGCTCAGAAATACTAAATGTCGAGATAAAAACATAAGGTTCTTATGAGTATGTATGTGAGAAGAGTAATTTCTTCATTTTCTTGCGCATGGGTTCATCTTAAGGATGTTCATGCTGCATGGGAGGCTTAAATGCCAAATGCAAGTTTACTCGGTATTGATGTTGTTTTGATATGATCAGCTGTAGCTGACCTGGATTTGTGGGGGGTTGGGTATCGGAGCGTTGGGTGGCAACACACGCGTGGTGCTGTGTTGGACTCAGCCACAATACCTGTTCTTTTTCTTTATGAGTTGTTTAATCAATCTTCGTTTTTTTCTGGTCACAACCAACATGTCATCCTACTCTTGTATATAGCTATTTGCATTTTTTAATACAAATTTGTGCATGGAGATGTTGGTACATCTCTGTATATGTAACCCACTGGCGAGTTGATCTTGCAACTACATTTTTGTGACCAACTGCTGGTTAATTTTATGGAGACCATAAATTCAGGCGGGGGAGATGTGTGACCCCCACAAATGATCTTTCCTTTATTAGTACATAATTATTATCTCCCTTTTTCTATTGCAAAACTATGATCATTTGTGTGTGTGTTATATTCCTTATTATCTTCAACGCATGAGCCTATGCTTTCTTTTCCATCTGTAGCAGTCGACGTTTTAGGCCTATTCTCAACTCTATTACCTCCCCCTTACTTGCACTGCCAGGGGCTGCATTCCTCTCCATCCCTTATCTGTCGAAAGATGGGAACCAGCTCTATTTCCACAGGGGTTAGGTTTTTTTGGGCGCAGGAATTTGACCCCGTTCTGTTCTTTGTAGAAATTGGGAGAACTGAAGAAATTAAATATAATTGTAAATCAGTTGTGTTGTGGGCTATTATAATGTTTGGTGTAGTGAATTGTGAAATTTATATAAGAGGAAATTGTGTTCGTTGCAATACAATGAATTATTATTTAGGGATTTCATGTTCAAGCAGAAGGACATGTGAGTGTAAATTGGTGCCAGAAAATAGTTCCAGACCATTTTTCCGTGGGTTTCGTAGTTCATTTTTTAGCTTGGCCGTTATGGGGAGAAGAGGCGCTCATGTGGTGCTGAAGATTTGAGCCGGACAACGAGTCATTTCTAGTTTTTTTTTTGTGACGTGCATCAATGCACAGATGGAGCCTGATCCGAGAGTGGAAAGGTCACAAACCAGAACACCCTGGTGTAAGGGAGCGGTCCTGAGGTTGGTTTAGAAAATAAAAGAAGAGAAGAATGGATTGAGTCTCTGGCTACTATCATCCCCTCTCCTTCTCCTCTTTTTCTGTGGGCCATCCGGTCACAAGTATAACATAACATTTTGCTGTAGCCTTGGTTTTTGGCTGGAGTCAACAAATAACAACAGCCTTTGCCCAAGGCATATGGGGAGCCAGTGAAGTGTATGTAGGAGTAATGAGACATTGGTACGCTTGGGACATCGAAAAACTTGCCTAGCAGCACAATTCTGAACTTTCTGAAGTTTGTTAAGCAGAGTGTCAGGGATGCCAGCGAGAAGAGAGTTTCCATAGTCGAGACGAGACAACAAGTGATGTGATGAGCGTTTTGGTGGCCTGCTGAGAAAGATAATGACGAACGGTACTAATTTTCCTTAAGCTCATAATATGACTCTAACTGACAGACCCTTTGTTGACATGGATCATCACTCATTGACCCAGATCATCGTCAAACATGGACGCCTCCTCTAATAAATCTCGCTCTAAATTTCCTAAACAGACTGAGAGAAGGACCATGTCACTGTGGCAAGGCATATGTTGTTGAGGGCCTGGATCCGATTTGCCTCGCGCCCGTTCCCACCAGGAAAGTGCTCCGTTTGTTGAGGGTCGTTTGAGTTGGAGACTTGTTCCGGTGTCATCCACCGTTTCACGTCGAGATACAGTGTTCGCTGGTAGAAAGAAGAGAGTGGATTTGACTGGGATGGGAGGAGTTGTAGAGCTGGGTATCATCAGCAAATTCACTGTGAGAGACTGAATGACTGTCAATTACATTGGAGAGTGGTTGGGTGTACAGTAGAAACAGCAGAGGACCCAGAACAGAGGCGTGTTTTAGCAGATTCGTTTACACTACTCTGCTGTTGTCATATCATAGAACTTTTCATATGTTGATACTTCTCGTGTTGTTATAATCTTTTCAGTATTTCCTTGTGTCCCAATGTCTTTGTTATTAGATTCTTTTATCTTGTCTTATTTGGTTAATTGCCTCTGCGTAGGATGCCAGCTAAATTTTGTTTGGGAAAATACACACTCACATGTTTGACTTCTTTTTTTTAACGTACGTTCCTACCCCCCCCCCCCCCCCCCACCCCCCCCCACCCCCCCACCACCCCCCCCCCCCCCCCCCCACCCCGCCCCCCCCCCCCGCCCCCCCCCCCTTCCCCCTTGGCTTTGAATAAAAGAAACTGGCATACATGTTCAAAAGCTGCTCGACACGCTCATTGGAATCAGTTCAATGGGCACTTGGCATAATGCACTGCACAAAGTTTCCCCCCACTCTGCCACGCCGTAGACAACCGTCCGACAAGCGTTGGGCACTGGGCCCATCAGATTAAGTCAGTGTGCCGCTTTCAGACGCGAGAGAGCGTGCCCGTCGAGGCAACTGTACTTTGTGGATTAGTCGGATCGCGGATCGGAATCGCTCGCTATTGGTCGCCTTCTATTCTCCATACACGGACCTCCCCTCCGCCGCGGTGCAGGTGGGAACATTCTGGCCTCTAGGCTAAGGTCACACAAGGAAGTTCTGCTGCCCATTCTCTGAGCCTGGCACTCTGTGACAGAACCCCTGGGGGTTGGCGCGGAAAAATAATCCGTAATGTCCATGCAAGATCGATTTCCTTCCTCTAGTGACGGAGCGCAGTCCAAGGGAGGTAATTCCTAGCGTCTTGGCGTGTTCCGGAGGCCGCGGCTGCTTCATGCCAGCGACGGCGGCTTCGTCGAGATTGACATGTGTGACAGATTTTCTACCCTGCTTGTGCACGTTGCTGGGTATCTGGTTCTGCGTTCCGTAGTGTAGAAAGCCGTTAAACGTCGCTGTGTGGGTGTCGTGCGGCGGTGTCGCGCTGCGTCGGCCTGCAACGTGTGAGCATGCCACGCGGTTGACCAGGACGAAGATTTTTACCGTGGGACATATTGACTGCAGTTTGAGTCAGGGGTATTTATTTTCCCTTGTTGTTATTAAACCATGAAAGGAAATAGAGCAATGTTGTTTTTGTAGGCCTGGTTTTCGCCCTCTAGCTGTAGTCTGGGTTGACTTTCAAAGCTTTCATTGACTTAATCATGGACATTTAACGTAATGAAGTCTGTCCCATCGGACCATCATACGAGCTGTTTTTGCCCTTGTGTGTGTGTGTGTGTATCTTGTGTGGTGTTGTAGTGTGGGTGAGGCTTGTTGAGTAGTGGTGTGCTGGTGTAGTGTGGTGTGTGTGTGTGTGTGTGTGTGTAGTGGGGAGGGGGGCTATGTATTTGTTTGATAACCGAATATACATCAGTTATCTTTTGCACAGAAATTCAGTTCGTGCTTATGGGATGGTGTCCATTGACTGCGTCTTGAATAATCTCTTCACATGAGATATTTCCGTCCAGACGATTTTCTGTGGGTTGGAGATAAGAAAACTCCCACCGCATCTCCCTACACGATTCCACGGTGAATAACCAGCGCAATCGAGACTTGACTCGCTGTCACTCAAACCTGTTCTGATCATTTTGTGATCAATGGGCATACATAGCCCAAACAGGCTGATAAGCGGCTAAATCACAATAATTTTATTTACGTGAAAACGTAGTGTCATTGAATAGCAAACGTCAATTTCTGCATACTTTGGAATCCGTGTGTGTGTGTGTGTGCGTGTGCGTGTGTGTGTGACACGCTCGACAGGTTGACTTCTCTGACTTGTAGATTTATTGATTTGTGTCCAGGCAAACGTCTCTGCTATGAGACGATCGAAAAAGCTCTGGGTCGAGGTTTGAGGGATGAGCGCGAGATTCATGTTTAAAAAAAAAAGAAACTTATGTTTGCATGAAAAGCCGTCTGATTTTTTTGCGCCATTGTAGTCACATAGTTTATTTCCTAGGACGTTGTCTCTTTCGAACGAAACAACACGCTATCGAGGGATATGGTGGTACGAAACGCTACTTTTAAGCTACTTATTGATCGCTCTGAAGGAAGCCTGTGCAAACTCTGCTGTTGTCATTGATTAAGCTTTTGATCTTCAAGAAAATATTCCACTTCGATCCCACAGGTGGCGTTAATGCCGTCTTGTCAGGCGACATCTTCATTTTCTGAAGGACAGTTCCCAAGTTCCCACTCTTTAGGAGACGAGTTCCCTCCCCCCCCCCCCCCCCCCCCCCCCCCTCAACTTAGACTAAACAGTCTCCTCACACACGCATCCTCCCACTTAGTGTTACATGCAATTGTCGACGTGATCGAACCGAAATATGAAAGCACATGTGCTCGACGCGCAAAGTCAGTTTGTGTCGGACTTACCCATAATCCATCCTTCTCGGCGTGATTTTCCTTTGATCCGTTGTGGGCTTTTGTTATCAGCTCCAGCGCAGTTCCTTCCCGGTCCCCCCCCCCCCCCCCCCCCAATCATCTCCCCCCAACCCCCCACCCCTAAAAAAAGTGTGCTTCATAGATACTGTGAAGTTGCTCAATATTCGTGTATGTGCAAGTCAAGGTTGTGCTGGTGTTAGCGGTGTTCATGTTGGATTTGTACTTCCCCGTTTACCTGATGTAAACTTGTGTCGCAGCGGGGTCGTATAAACACGGACTTCACCTGTTAGCCCATGTAGTTTGGCTGGAATGTCTACTGCTGTATTGCCCTTCCGTAGTGCCTTGTGCACGTAACACGGGCCTAGATCGTTCCAGCGGTTAAGTATCACTATCCAGGGCCGGACCAACTGAGTTGGGGGGGGGGGGGGGGGTTCCTCTTTGGTTGGGGGGGACAAATCAGCGAAGTGGCGAAGCCACGAGCGCGCGCCTGCAAAGCAGGCGCGCAAACTAGGGGGGTCCGGGGGCATGCCCCCCCGGAAATTTTATGAAAAACGGTTAAAATCTGTGCAATCTGGTGCATTCTGGGCCTTGTTTTGAGGGGTAAGAGCAGCACTGTTTTTGGAGACACACACAAAAAATTTAATTAAAAAAAAACTCAAACCAAGGTACATGCTTTTTCTAGGGGGGGGGGGGGGTTCCGGAACCCCTGGAACCCCCCCCCCCCTGGGTCCGGCCCTGCATACTACCTGTTTGATTTTCTGCTCGTCTTCTTGGACGATCTTCTTGTGTTCAATCGAACTTTTGATGACCACCTTATTCATCTGGACAGTCTGCTCTCTCGGATTGGCGAGACCGGATTGAAACTGAACCTCGCCAAATGTCACCTGTTGCGGCGAGAAGTGACCTACCTGGGTCATACAGTCTCAGCCGACGGAATAGGGTGTGAGCGAGAAAAGACAGAAGCAGTGAGGAATTGGCCCACCCCATCTACCACCAACGAACTCAGATCGTTCCTTGGATTTACCAGTTACTACTGGCACTTTGTGAAAGGGTTCGCGCGCATCGCAGGACCTCTGCATGACCTCGTGAATAAGTTTGCAAGGGGGAAGAAAGGCAGAAACAAGAACGTCAAGATCGACGACCACTGGGCGGAAGAACACCAGAAAGCGTTCCAGGGATTAAAAGACGCCATGACAGGGGCAGAAGTTCTGGGAATCGCCGACTTTAGTCGCCCATTTTTGGTGGAAGTGGATGCTAGCAACGACGGGTTGGGTGCTATCTTATCACAAGAACAGTCCAGCGGCGAGACACGGGTAGTAGCTTATGCCAGCAGAAGACTGAAAGCAACAGAGAAGAATCCAGTGAATTACAGCAGCTTTAAGCTGGAGCTACTAGCGCTGAAGTGGGCTGTGACTGAAAAGTTCCATCATTATTTGATAGGTAACACCTTTACTGTGCTGACGGACAACAATCCTTTGGTGCACTTGAAGACCGCCAAACTCGGGGCCGTGGAACAACGTTGGAGCGCAGCGCTGGATCAATTCGACTTCACCATCAAATACAGGCCGGGGAAAACCAACCCAGCTGATGCACTGTCAAGAATTCCGGAGCGACTCTCCACTCCGGAGAATACAACACCAATTCCTGCACACATCGCGTGTGTCCATGAAACCTGGTGTGAGCAGACAGGAGTGGTTCGGTCTACTAGCAGTGTACAAGAAAACATCGGAGGCGAATCTGACTGTGAAGACGAGCGCGCGCCGGCGACCCTGCTCCAGTACAGCGCGGAAGACCTGCGGAGACTACAGGAAGAGGACTCCGCGGTTGGCCCCTTGCTTGAGTACTGGCCGCAGTCTCCTCCTTCTGAACGGCTGACCCCGGAGGCGAAGAAGCTGATACATCAACGGGAGCGACTGACGATACGTGATGGAGTGCTCTACCGTCTCGTGAATAACCCAAGACTGGGAACACTGGAGCAACTGGTCTTACCCGCTCCCCTTCGAGCGCCTGCGATAGTGTCAGTGCATGACAACATGGGTCACCAAGGGACACAGCGCACCACTGACCTCTTGATGCAACGAGCGTACTGGCCAGGGATGCACGAGGAGGTCAAACGTCATGTGGGGACTTGCGAACGATGTCTCATGGGGCGGCAACCGAGAGGTAAAGCTCCAATGCAACACCTCCTTGCTTCAAGACCTCTGGAGACGGTAGCCATAGATTTTACCGTACTGGAACCAGCCTCTGACGGCCGGGAGAATGTGCTCATCTTGACGGATATTTTCACTAAATTCTCCCAGGCAATACCGACTCGGGACCAGAAGGCTACCACAGTGGCTCGTGTCTTGCAGCGAGAGGGGTTCATGCGTTATGGGGTGCCTGAACGCATCCATTCTGACCAAGAGAGAAATTTCGAGTCAGCGGTTATCAGCCAGCTGTGTAATA